>JASUUG010000936.1:0-50838 GCA_030449905.1 Luvunga scandens | reverse complement strand
TTTTAGTTTCCATGAAGTATTTTAGAAGATTTCTGGACAATATTGACAGTTTTGAGTGTTGTCATCACAATTAAGTAATCATGGAAATTGGCTTCATTTCATAGATGGTGCAGGCTTTCCTTCTCATCAGTTGATGTGTTCTATATTGAAAACAAAACTCTTATCACTGGATAGTTATGTATATAAAATTACCAGTCTTTACATTTGTTGGTAGTTTCTATTCAACGTTGGTATCAAATAAATATGGATTATCAATTTACATGTTAAATCTTGTATATTGTAACAGGTTGGACGAATGACACTTGGCGGCCTGTTGAATTTGGGGTACTCCGTTGTTGCCAGTTATAAACGGGCATCTACATATGTTGTTTATGGAAATCTTTCAGTGTCCTTTGAAACTATTGATACTCTTGATGAGACATTCATGGTGCTGAGGGGAACAAATAGGAAAGTAAGAACTTATTTCTCTTGCTAAAGATAATATCTGGGATTTCCTTCTGCTATTATATTACTGATTATGATTATGTTCTCTTAGGCAGTTATGGTGATGTGGAAAAACATTTGGTTCTTTATCTCTTCCCTCTCAAATATTATTTTGTGAAAATTCTGGGATTTTGTTGTGAAGGTAGTAGAGCTGTCAAAGAGTTAGTTCTTAAATATGCTTAAATAGAAGAGGATAATAGGAGGCAAGTATATAATTCTTACTAATGGTTGGCTGAAAAGTTGGTCAATCTATCTTTAGTTCATTTTTAGTTGTAATATGTGCATTTGATTAATGCATTGAGCTCTTTATTGGTCAATGATTTGTGGACTCTAAAGGAGAGCCTTTTGTTTTGACACAGACATGAGATGTTAACACATAAAACTCCTTAACTTTCTCTGTGTGAGCTCACAGGCTGGTTCAAATGGAATAGTTGATGAAAAAAGTTTGAAATTATGATCGCGAACCTAACAGAAAAATGAGTTAGCTACATATCATATATCTACAATGTAGTTTATATGTCAACGTGCTATCATTGGAAGGGTGGTCTTCTTTGAATGCAGCATCTATTCTTGTGTCTCCTCTGGTATTCAATCAGTTAATGCTTCTATAGCTTCTACATATATCTCATTTTTCTTCAAGTTATGGCTCATGTTTCCTAGAATTTTAGATTTTTACTGTTTAAATTTGACCTTTGACATCTTGTCATGTTTACTTTACTGTTGCATAGACAGTTGGAGCAGAAGCATTGAGGATGGGTATCAATGGACCGTGGATTACAAAATCATATCTGGAAATGATTCTTGAGAAAAAAGGTCATTAACTTGTTAACTTAACTTTTGTTTTAAATATTTTCTCTCTATGTATGATGTACTTGTTTGTCTGCTGATTAGATCATGGTCATTGTTCTTTCCAACTAAATTGATTAAAATTGCAGGTGTACCACGCCTTAATACACCGCCACTCTTTCCTAATACACCTACTGCTAGTAATCAAGAAAGTGTGATTGCTGCCCCAAGGCCAATCCGCACCAATCCAAACCTTGTTATGAAGCTTGAGGATCTATCTCAGCCATGGACTCGATCCCCAACAAAATCTAAAATGGAACCTGTGTTAGCAACTTGGCATTTTATTTCCTCAGATCCTTCACATGCTGATAGTTCGGTCATAGGTATGTCTCATTTCGTTGGAGAATGCATCATCTTTTCAAAATAAATAGAGCTTAACTATATATATATAAAAAGTGAGTCTTTACTAAAATTTTTGTTTAGACTACTCTCATGAAGCAACCGCAGGTTCTTCCTCTTTCAGGGATACCGTGAAGCTTGTGCCAATGCCTGGATTCATATGACTGACAGAGGGTTGCTTCTTTCTGTTCAAGCAATACAGGTAAGGATTAGTGGATTACAAGTATGTAGGAAATTGTATCATATTCCAATTATGACATGTCTTCAAACAAGCTTGTAAGCACATTTACTTCAGATGAAGTTTTGCCTATATTTCCTTTTTTCAGGCTTTGTTGAAAATAAAGGCCCCCTGTCATAGTTGGAATTGGTAAAATACATAATTTTATCTCTCTCTCTCTTCTCTCTCTCTCTCTCTCTCTCTCATATTTCTTAGTGTGCATGTCAGCTTTGATGCCTTTATAAGGCTTATTAAGCGAATGGTATGAAATATCAGTCAATAAATTTTTGAATGGTTAAATGCACGACTGAATTTCCACTAGTCAATAAAGTTCTTACTATTTATCCAGAAATAATTATTGAGCGTGCATGTGGCTTGGGAAAAAGGCTTGGGTTGGCTAAAGAGAAGAATTTGTAGGAGCCATAATGCTTTTGTGAAGTTTGAGCTCTCAATAAAGATGTTTATTTACTTGTACATCATCCCTTTTATGACAAAGAAGGGGCATGTTTTGTCAAAAAAGAAATTGAGGCATTTTTTCTGTATTTTGAATGACATTTGTAATATCTAGAGGATTAGTTAAGGAAAAGTTGTTGAATACTACCATTTTTACTGTATTAGTGGTTCTTGCTACCCACTCTTAGCTGCATGTTTTCTATTAAATTTTGTAAATATCAACAGAGCTGTTTATGATTTCTTGTTTTTATGATTAAGGTAAGATTACAAAGATTGGCTATTACCTAAGTGAAGATTTCTTTTGGACTGCTGGCATTGGAAAATTATAAAAGAGACATGATTAACAGTTTGGAGATGATGCTATATTTTGTCTGGAAGTTGGTATTTATGAATCTATTTTGTTTAAGTTTCCTGAATGTTATTGCATGCTGTTGTTTGCTCTGTTGTTGCAGGAGGTCCAAGTGGATCTGGAAAGACTAGTCTGGCTCATAAAATGGCAAATATTGTTGGTTGTGAAGTGGTTTCTGAAAGCTATTTTAAATCTGGAGCAAGAATTTTAAGTATGATGACTTCAGCTCACTAGATCTATCTTTGCTTTCAAAGGTAAGGTGCTGAAAATTGTGTATATCGAATGTGGTTCTTGTGCAACTAATTTATCTTACTTACATCCGTTGATCTATTTTGTTCCTCATTCTTCCCCATCCAACCCATCATGGCAATACATAAAATTGTGATGTACAAGGCTAGTTTTTATGTGTGGTTTTTCATGTTGATATCCCCCAAAACTCCTTAGATTGGGCCCAGACGCTAGGGGTTTGAAACCCCTTTAAGTGGGCGCCAATGGATATCTATCGAATGAGTTTGCTGACTGCCCAGGCTGTAGGCTCCAGGCACAGTCCCCCCGCTTAGACTAGCGCATTTATGATCGGGGCGGGGATTTCTTTGCATGAAACAAAATTTAATGTGTTCTTTTATCCTTTGACTCCCAATTGTTATAAATATGCAATACAGGATCTAATATTGAGCCCTTTTAATTGTAATTTTCCTACACCACATATCTTCCCCATTTTTCTGAATTATCAAACACCTTTCAAAGCGGACTGAGATCTTAGTAACTTCAAAGTTTCCTTTCTTAAATGACATATTCACTAGCGAAGGCTGGTCACTGTAATGAGGTACAGTCTTTAATTTGAAATATTTTGTTCTACAAAAGGTAGATCTGTAGATATACTTGTAAACTTCTAAAAACAATTAGAATTGTATACACGGAGAATGAGTAATGCCACTTATGCAGTGCTGATTTTCCTGATGGTTGCCAGAAATATCACTCATATTTGTTAGCATTTCCATTTTCATCATTTTTTCCCCTTGCAGAATATTAGTGATATAAGGAATGGTCAAGAACAAAAGTACCCATATTTGACTTGGAGACTGGTGCTAGAAGTGGCTCTGAGCTTGAAGTCTCTGAAGATTGTGGTGTGGTCAGTTATTGTGACATTTAATTCCTTGAGTGTGGTTTTAATGAGACAATCTATTTCTAATTAGCTTATCTAGGAAAATAACGAATCCTATTTATTTTGCTTAGTTCTATGGCCTAATGAGCTGCCAAGGGTCGTGTTTCAACTTCGTGGGTACATTTTAGGGGAAAAGCGAGACGGTAACTAGAAATCTGATCGTGTAACGACAGCATTAGGTGGTTTTCCAATCTTCAAGAGAGAGAAGGGAGAGAAGATGGGCCGTTATGGTCTATCTTCTCAATTTCATTAAAAGAAAGTACAGAAATAGTAGAAAATTGAAATGTTCTTGTTGTTATTAACATAGGTTAAGGAGAAAGTATTCAGAATCTGCTTCTCAGAGATAGTAATTTCTGTTTTTACTATCATTAACATACATGATGCTACATGCCACAATATAATGCAGCCATTTGGGACCATGACATCTTTGAAGTTCAAGCTTCATCATTAAATGAGTACCACTATTCTTATACATTTTATTAAGCTATAATTATAGACATATCTATCATGGCTGTAGGTGAACTCTTTGTGAATGGTATCAATTTAATGCATGAACTATATTGGTTGACTTGGCTGCAATTACTCAGCCTGTGAAGTTTAATTTGTTTCATTTGAACAGATAATATTTGAAGGGGCTTATGCCTTGCATCCCTGAACCGGCAAATCACTTGACTTGTGGATTGCTGTAGGATGACTTTCTTCCTTTTATTGCTTGTTTTTATTTTTTGTGTAAAATCTTCATAATTTTTCAATGAACTAACTTCATGATCGGAATCCAGGTTGGTGGTGTTCATTCTCATTTGATTTCTCGAGTTCAACGGGACAAAAGTAGAGTGGATGTTTTATGTCCCAAAAATGATATCATGATGACTGTGTTTCCATGTTCCAGCAGCATATTGAACCTCATCTTGTTCATGCACATGTTAGTAGACTCCAAAAAAATGTCAACCTTTAAGTATTTTCTATGTGATGTAAGAAATATCTCAGTTCCTGAGTATCATCAATGTTTCGCTTTTGTTGTTAAATTTCAGATAAATAGATCAGGCCTGTTTCCTATTTTGTATCAAATTCATTATGGCTAAAGAGTCCATTGATTGAAGTTATGGAAATCAGTGTAGTTCCCTTGTTAGAGTTGTTCTGTTTCTTCTTCATGAGGATGACTACTGTTAGCAACATGCTTTACTTTGATGAGATCCTTACACCACATAAAAGTGTGCTATCTAATTTCCTAAAGGACAATTCTTATGCTCTTGAGCAGTGATGCTAATTGGTTATCATTTCACTCTCTAATGATATGATGTATTTGCAAGTCTAACTTTCATCATGCTACAACCTTTTTTTTTCATCTTGGTCACTGCAGCTGAAAATCCCAAATGACTTGATCCTGTGCTTTCCCCGAGAGTTCATTGTTTGTCTTAAAAAGCAACAAGCAAGTATGTGTGCTCTACTCTTATCCTAATCTCATTAACGCTCTTACTACTGGCATTTTATACTGCTCAATCAATTGCAGGTGGCTTATCAGATATTTTAAAAATCCTGACCCTGCAAAGTTCTGCAGTTCTGCACAGAATTTCATTGATATGTATCTAAGGTTCCTGAATCCGACAAATGGGCAATTGACGGAGAGCGACTGCATTCGTGTCAGAATATGTGAAGGCAGATTTGCAATTGCTGATACGAGAGGTTTAAATCAAAATCTTTTGCAATATATTTCTATTTTACTATATAATGACTTTGCTGTCTTGGAATCTCTACTGAGTGCTTGATTCTTGATTTCTTCTGAATGCTATCTGTTAGCCACTAAGAGAAGGGAATTTCATCATTCAACCGAAAGTGGATTTTGATATTAGCATTAGTACTGTTGCTGGGCTCCTTAACCTTGGGTAAGCCAAATATTTATCATTAAATTCATCTGATCATTGATTTTATTATTTTGTTATTTTGTCATCTTGTGCTTGTTCCTGGCTGTTAAACTATTGCATTCTTGGAAGCATTTTTTTTTTGGTATTTCCTTTAGAAAATGTTATCCAAACCTACTATTTATCATTATCAAGCCAAGGACCTGAATTTTGAGTCGGACAGTGGTATTCTTGCAAATTTCACATGGTGTTCACAATGTAATCAGTTTTATACTAGAATTAGTATTTTCATATGTAATTTATCTTGTAAGCTAGGTTAAACCTGAGTATAAAGAGGTTGGGATGGTTTATGAGCAGAAAGATGGTTAAAAATAGAAATTAGTTGTAATGAAAGTGCATGTAGTGGCGATCTTTACAGCTTGAAGGATCACTTCACTGTAAAATCATCTTATAATGATAGCTTGGGTCTAAAAATAAGCAACGATGACCACAAGTCTCATTTTCTGCCGTTTCTGAGGTGATAGAGCATCATATGCTTGAGTTCAAGTATGCTTTTCCATCATATTGGTTCTTTCTTTTTGTATAGCTGCTTTTATGACATCAATTTCTCAGCTTGCTTGTTGCTTGCTGTGCTTGTTTTTCTTTTGTTAGAGTTGATAGATTTATATACCAGTGAATGGAATATGATCTCCTTGTGTCATGTCAGGTACCAAGCCGTAGCTTATATTGAAGCATCTGCTTTTATCTACCAAGATGGAAAGGTCAGATTATTTTAGATTACATTCTAATGTAACTTAACTTACTGAAGTCTCCTTATACTTTTTAGCTGTTCTGTTTCTATACATTCTGAACCTTTTTCTTTGGCATTTCTGTTATTAGTGTGGTTCTTTAAATTGATGTTAGATTTTATTTTAATGATCTATTTAGATTCTCATGAGGTAGACCATCTGCAAGATGCCCCTAGTCCATATTTACAGATCAAAGGGGTCCATAAAGAAGCTGTGGCAGCTGCTGGTTCAACTTTTAAATTGATGGTCATATACAACAAAGGTTGTGTCTTTAGCACTTTGATATATTTTAATTATCTATGGATGCATTTGTGTTTTTTTTTTTTCCATCACTGGCAGCTCTTATGTTTTTGAGGCCTCCTGAATTGGCAACTTGACCTTTTTTATGCTGTAGAGTTATCTCCAAATAATTTTGGAAAAATTACCGGCAGTAGAAAGAATTTCGAGTGGAATTCACACTCAAAGAAGCTGCAAGGTTGCAGGAGCTTGTTGACTTTATACAATCTCAGGTACTCTACTGCAGTTAATAGCATAAAAGATAATATTTTTGTAAAAGCTTGTTTCTTGGGCAAGTTCAAATAAGATTAGATTTTTTAAGACGAAGTAATTTCTTGATAGTGGGTATGCTCTTCTAGGTTCTAGACAGCCTGTAATCTGAGAGGATTTGTTTTCCCTTTCTCTTAATATGTGAACTAAGTGAGATTACACCCAAACTTGTTATGCTTCTAGTTTCTCATTTGTTCATCATCAACTTTCTTGTGACGAAAGAAGTCTAAAACTCCTTGTAGCCTTTTATATAGCTATCTGTGTCAATCTTTCTGTTTTGGGTTAGATTTTATTCCCTTAATTTGATATCCCTTATCTATGATGATGTCAATTACTGTTATTTTCTTGGAAGTGGTGAGGAGATTGTCCTTCATGTGTTAGTAGTAGATGTTGAATGTTGTTTGCATTTCCAACATTTGTGGCTATGCTATCCCTAGAGGGTTGTATGCCTAAAGCACCATATTTGACAAGTTTTTTACTACACCTACTGTGCTGATGGTGTGATCTTCTAATTTTGTGAGTAGTGCTGACAACAAAGCAACAAATTACTTTGGTTCCATTGTGTGCACGGTGCACTTCAGTGGATGGACAAAAGCCTATGCAATCCCCTTTCAGTTCTCTTAATTCATTGATTGTACCATATTGGTCTTTTATGCTAAGTTCTGGCTGGCAGTTTATATATATATATATATATCTACCTCTTTGCAGAGATAAAACAAATAAGTGCAATTTTTAACCTTAGGACTTCACCAAATTCTGTTTCCATGAATTTATCTACAAGTTAGTTGCAGATTATAAGAATAGGGCATGGTATAAATATTCCTTAGTTTGTAGTCAAGAAAGGTATAACAGCGAATCATAGAACAGGGTTCCTCTCTTGCTATGCTGACTAAAGACCATGTGTTACATGATGTTAAATATATGTAAAGATGAGAGAAAATAAAGAACCTTGGATGTTGGATTTTTCAGTATTGAAGAGTATATTTTTCTTTAACAAAATTCTTATATTGATGCTGGTGGCAAAATCAACAGGGTAGTAGTTCATCTTCAGAATCCTCCCAATGTAGAGAGGTTTCTTCTGTAGAAGGCATTATTGAAGACATGCAATCCAGGATTAAAAGACTGGAGCGATGGCATATGATCAACACGGTAATTAGATACCTCCTCATTTAGCCAGCTATGATTGCCTGATTTATATTTAATTTGGGATTTCATTCTTTATTTTACACACATAAGGCCCATAATGATTGGTGTGTAGTTTGCGAAGAACAAAATATGGAATTGGAGCTCAAACTCTGATTCCAAGTTTCCTCCTATTACCATGAAAAATTTTAACCTGAATCCATTTTGGTAGATGCAATTTATTTATTTGTTTTAATTTTGCAGAATTTAATTGATTTTGTTTTTTTACCTGTTTTGGTCTGGCGTTTGCTAATAAGATCAATGGTGGCAGGTATTATGGACTTTTTTGATGTCTGCACTTGTTGGTTATTCTCTTTACCAAAGAAGGCGGCAATGACAATTGACAAGTACATGGTTGAATCTAACAAAAAACTCTTGACAGAGAGGGACATGTTTTCTTGGGAATCATTTGTACCGCGGTGAGCTACGAGAATGCGATTTTCAGCTCAAAGCTAGAATTACTTAGTTGCTTGACTGTTGTAAATACCTTCATTTAAAGGAATATCATTAATTGTCTAGCGGAGAAGCGAGAACAAGCATGTCTTCTGTTATTTGATTTGAGCTTGAGCTTGAGCTTGGGGAAACGAAATATCATTGATAACTTTTCTGAAGCAGCAAGACTTCTACGTACATGATTTTTAGTTTTTGCTGATGGGTAGTCAAGTTAAAAGGAAAATAATAGATTGTCTCAAGTTCAAATTGTTCAATTGAAAGCATCATGTGATTATGATTAGTAGGATACCTCTTATACGTGATTTAAAACTCGTGTATATACTCCAATCAAAAGTAGTAAACAACTAATTGTGGGCAACTATTTTGCGATATACTTCCAGATGAAGAGTGTGCCGCGCAGACCAAAAAAAACATTAACGATTACAGAGGGCAAAATGTTCCACGGTATACACTAATGAAATCCACGTGAAAACAAACTGGAGACCAACAATGTATATGAATGTACACTCAAGCAAACTTGTCAGGATTTCAGAGCTGTAACAGGTTGAAACAGATGATATCTGAGTCTAAACCTCAATCTGGTCGTCCCATACTACTGTGGTAACTATGAAACAAACAAAATAGCTTTCAAGTTTGATTGCAGTTAGCTTTGAGGTGTCACTTACAAATATGAAAAACCTTTTAACTCTGAACTTCTCACATTTAAGTGGTGGAGATTCTGATAACAAGCTAAGGAATGATTCCTTTTTCCTTCAAAAAGTATGCAGCCATAGCCAGTAACAAGATGAAGATGATGATCCACAAATTCAATCCCCTGCCAAAAGATTAACAGAATAAATGAGTTTTTGCATTCCAAATGTTTGCTCAAAATATTTGAATTCTGGGAGTTGTCTTCTGCAAACTCAAAGGAGATTCCCTTGAGTAGATGGTCCATTACTTAGATGCTCGGGTTTAAGAAACAGCTAATAGCAAAAGTGCCCGAGATATCACATTATAAGAGATCATGGGAGGGGCATACCACTTTGCTTCTTGTCCTCGATTACTGTGGCCCTTACACTTGAGTCCATAGATGCAGAAACCAAAGCCCTGCATTTGTACATCATTTTACCCTATCAATTTATATTAAGGCAAAAGACTGCAAGTTAAAATGTTGTTATCACTTTACGAGGGTTTTGGCATGGATATGTAAGTGTACAACCTTGAATCGTATGAGAATGCCAAAGCTGTCACTATGCCAAGATGTGCTTTTTTAACTGTCATTCGAGCCTGCAGACTGCTTGAATCTATAATTGAAATATCTCCTGAAGCTGTCCCACTGCATTTCAATCAATCAATCAGTCAGACGGAGAAGTTCAAAGCTCTAATGACAGTGTTTGATGTCTTCAAGCAGTTGGAAGTGATGAAGTCTATAAGTTATTACACTGCAAGGAGCTTGCCATCGGCAGAAACATTGAAGGAAGAAACAGGTTCACGGGCTACTTGCTTTGTGCGAATTCTCTTCCAAGTGGTTGTATTCCACGTCACAATACTTGCACCTCTATCTAAGGAGACATAATGTTCATGATGGTTAGCCTATCAAATGGAAAGTTGGATAAGGGAATTCTTAAAAGTGAAAAGCAATTGATGGCATCCAAATAATGAAAGTTGACCTGTTATTGCACCAATGTATAGAACATAATCCTCGTTATTTACTGGAGAGAACCTACAAGAAGCAAAAACCTCATCCTGGATGTCACAAAAAAGATTTAATCAGTTTGCAGCCCATGTGAAACATCATAAGCTGGGCAAAAACCTCATCCTGGAAAAAAAGAAATATCGTAAACTCAACTATCCCGAAAATAGCAAAAACAGAAAATTCTGTTAAAAAAAAACTTAATAACAATCTCATAATCATGCCCCATTGGTCCTAGGAAAGACAAAAGTCAACTGAGTCAACCACTCAGAAGGCTACATGAAGAACCACAAAACAACCATGCAATTAAATCACCCCAACATTAGACAGTTGCATTAGCATGCAAAGCCAACTAAAACACCAAAAGTTCAGAAAAGGAATGGTTCATTCAATAAATTATTATGATTCCCAGCTTACATTTTCCTTCGCTAGAGGAGTTACAACAGCTGAAGAAGCTAGATCCCAAACCCTACCAGGACCACGATTGCCCAAGGAGACAAGGAACTTTCCATCAGGGCTGCAAGATACACAACCAAGGCAGACAATAAGCGAAACAAGATATAAAAAATAACAGGGCAGATCCATTTTCTTTTCAGCTTGCAGATTCCAGAATTAGCATTCTAATTTATCCCACTATTGTTGTATACCTGAAAGACAAATCCTTCACAGAAGCATGGGCTTCAGACTCATTCAGAATGATTTCCATGCTAGGCCACTTGAAAACTCTTAAATTGCCATTCTGCACTGTACCAAATCTGAGCATCATATAGCATGCTTTTTTTTTTTTAATCTACATCTACCAAAAAAAAACAGACACCAAAACTATTGAACACATTTAATAAAAACATTAATATCCAGGCATGCAGTGTCAAGTATTCCGATGATGCTGGTTATGATCTGGCTCTAAAAGTGAAGTCGTGGATAACAGTTTACCCCAGTAAAGATATAAACTATATCTCTGCAAACATTCACCAACAGCATGGGGGAAAAGACAAGAAATATAAACAATGGAAACATGAGGTAGATATATTACTAGGCACTTGGAGTGCATACCTCCTTCCAAAGTAAGGAAAGGTTGGATTAAAAAAAAAAGGTAAAGTAAAACAAAGTAGACTTCCCTTAAGTTTCATGCAGCAAAAATGCATTATGATTCAAAAGAGAAGGTGCAGTATCTCTACCTCACTACCAGCAGCAAATGTAGAACCTTCAGAGTCGAACGTTAGTGCTAACTGTTGTCCAACATTTTCTAACTGGCTGAGCACTTTCTCTGAAATTTTCACACCCACCCTACGGATTTCAGTGTTCTCCACTTCATCCCACTCAAACAACCTGCACAAACAATATTCAGTCATAAATCAATACCCCTTGATGCCTTAAATGTAGAGCTATGTAGCCTATGGTTTAGTTGGACAAACAAAAATTCCAAGCTAAATCAGTAACCTAAACTCAGGAAATCATAACTGTGATTACAGGTGTGCACCTTGCGACACGTCATTTAAAAATTATATGTTATATAATCTTAATTTTTTTTTTGGCAGATGATGGTAGCAATAGCCAATAGCTGAAGTTTGAAAAAATAAAATAAACTGAGGACCTGCAGCTATTTTGCAATGCACAAATAATGCCATCACCGTGCGGGTGAATAGCCATTCTATAAGGCAAATCAGAATCAGTTCGAAGCTCAGCCAGCTGAAAAAGAAAAAAGAAAATAAGCAATGACATTTCCAATAGTATAAAACTACAAAAATGATACTCAAAAGCTAAAGCAAGAAAGTAAAATGAAAAAGAATTTTTTTCCAATCTTAATATGAAATAGGAATTACAGAATCCTAATGCATATAGTATCAATCAAGATAAATATAAAAAAAAAAAAGAAATAAAAAATGAAACCACAAAAACAGAAGTGTAATTGTAATCATAAATTGTATGCACATACCGGCTGATCGGAGAGGGAATTGGAGGCCAAATCGAAGTGAGACAAAAGGACGGCGTTGCGGATGCCGCTGTTTCCCGCACCACCACCGCCGGCCAAAACGACATAGTAGTTGCGGCGAATATCGTCGGATTTGTCGGCGACAGCTTCGTCTTTGGATCCACGTTGGTCTTCCTCTTTGTCGTCATCGTCTTGCTGTTTAGGTGGCTTGTGCTTGGATCTGATGACGTGATCGTACGGAACCCAACCGGCACCGTACAACGGCACGCCGTATTTCTGCAAGTTGTGAGATTCTTCATTCCTGCTCCTGCTACCCATTGAGTTCGTCAGCTTCCTTCGCTCCTCGACGCGACCTTTCCCTTCTTCAGTTATATTCTGTCACTTAACAAAAGTCATACTAGTTGCATGGGGTTAATTAAAATAACGCGTGGGTCCCTAAAGAGGACCGTAAAACAGTGAATTACTAATTTACCTCTCGCCTCTCTGAGTCTGACTAGGTTAGGCTAAATTTTAAAAACATAAATAAATCGCATCCATACATGTCACACAGTTACAGAACGCATCGGGTGTGTAGTACTCGAATTAACATTAATCTGAACAAATAATGATAGACACACGTCAATGCCATATGGTGTTACTCGAATGAGTATTCAGTCTGCAGTTAACATCACACGCGAGAAGTTTTGACATATTTATCTTTACGTGTGTTAAATATTTGAACAAAATAACTAAAATTTGCTTCAATATAAGAAAGATTAGTTCTACTGATTTTTAACTTAAATCATTTATCCGATTCACCAAATTGTTGTCCCTCACTGCGTCCGTACGGTTTTACCATCCCACGGCTATCGGGCTATGTCAAATTCTGTTGTCTTCTCTGTTTGTTTGGCTAACTATCTCATCATGGACTCTCTGTTTCATGAAATCTGTTGTCGGGGTTGTGTTCGAAGGATACTCAAGATTATTCCAAAATCTAACATGATGATGCATGGGTGATTATATTTATCATTATGATCGACGCTTTCTTTTTCTACATTTGTTGGGCTCTGATCATATGAATTATCTTTTCTCGACATTTGAAATATAAACCAAACAGCTTGGCTTTTACCGATAAACAGCTAGGCTTCTCACTCAGGAGAACCCTGGTGGCCAGTAATTAAACTTGAGTTTCTTTAGAAAAAAACTTGTAAATATTCAACCTGTTATATTTTGCAATAATTTTAACATTTTTCTGACTGTAAAACAAAGTAAAGCAAATGGAATTGTTGGGGGAATTATTGGCCTACATATGTTTGTTTCATACATAGTTTGCTGATGGTGCCTTTATCGTGGATGAAAGTGAAGCCACGGCTTCTCCAACAGTCAAGTAAAGGCTATCCGGTCTTTCGAAATCTCCACTATCATCTGATCTTTGCAATTTTTCCAAAACTTCAGCCAGAGGATTCACCAACACAAGCTGTTTAACCCCCAAAATTAAAATAATCAGCTCCTGACGAACAAAATGTTGGAAATTTATATAAGGGAACAAAGGTTTATTACGTAAACTCGCCTGAACACCCTTTGTCTCCATTGCTTTCCTTAAATCTTTGAAGAAAGATGTTCCGCTCGTGTCAATGGCACTTACAGCTGAGAAGCATGGATGAAAAGCACTTTTGTGAAGATCTAAAGCCTACATATGGAAATAACTAGCATTGATAGCTCATTGGTGAAGTAATAATAAAGAAGGTACACATACCGGACATTTCTAGAACTACAAATCTAAGGCTTGATTGTTTCTTCAAATCTTCTTCAGCTTCGTATTCTTCTATCCACCTTAAAATCCTGCATATAAATCAAAAATCAAGCACGAATAAACAGAGAAAATATTGGGCCAACATCATTCCATGAGCCGTGCATTTTGTTACCTTTCATTGAGATATGTGGTGTTAGCAAAGTTGATTGGAGCTTCAATCCTTAGAATGAGGAAACCAGGGATCCTCGTTGCTTCATTGTAATGGTGGAGGTCCCGATAAATGTCTGATCCCGGCATGTTCCCTAACACCACAGTTTTCGGCCTAGTAATTTGCAGGAGGATCTTGAAAATCGATATGCCAACCTGATAATCACCACCATATATATATATATATATATAATAACATGTTACATGTAAGTGTTCAAGTTGATAATGTTTTCCGGTTACTTGATTATATTTTGATTGGAATACAGAGTAGAGTTAGAAGGAAACTTTGAGCTTACGGCAATTGCAAGGCCCTCTTGTACAGAGATGAAAATGACACCCAAGAATGCACAGAGCATAACAAGAAAGTCGAATTTGTCAATCTTCCAAATTCGGTGAGCGGCAGCAATATCGATCAGGCCAACAACTGCTGTCACAATGATTGCACCCAGTACGACATTTGGTGTGTACTGGAACAGAGGCATGAGGAAGAGGAGAGTCACCATGACAGTAACCGACATTACCACATTTGACACAGCGGTTTTTGCTCCAGCATTGTGATTGACAGCAGACCGGGAGAAAGCACCTGAGATTCAAAGCACCACCAAATGAATATCTAATTATGCATCTCCTACTTTTATTGCTGCTTCTTAGAAAAGCATAAAGTAGATATGGCACCTGTTGTGATGTAGCATGAAGTTGAGGAGCCAACAATATTCATTACTCCAATAGCAATCATTTCTTTGTTACCATCAACTTGGTAGTTCTTAAGAGCAGCAAAAGTCCTTCCTACTGCAATTCCTTCCTGTTTTGTACAAAGTTTGAATCAATGCAAATTTGTAAGAATCAAAATTATCAAGATACTGTATGTAATAATATCGCACAGATTAGAAAATGGATACTTACGGTGAGGGAAATAATGCCAGTGATGAGTCCTGTTTTCATCACTAGTCCCAGGTGGCTTCCATGAAGTTTCAGCATGTTCCATGAAGGAGGATTTAATCCTTCTTGCAGTTTTCCAATCTGTCACCAAAAACATGGCATGATTAACATTTAATCCTTACAAGCAACAAGCAGTTAACGCGTAATGCATTTTTTATTTTATTTTAATTTTATTGGATAAATCGGACCAACCAAGCAACTTACAACGCTGATGCCATGATGTTGAGCCTTGAATGCAAAAACCAGAAGAGTGGAGAGGATGACTGAAACAAGAGGTGCTCCAGCTGAGACCCAGAACAGCTTCGGTCTTTTCATGCCCTGCACCATTTTGGATTTGGCACACTATTCAACACAGATTTATTCAATTTGCTATGGACTGTCAGTGCCCACTTGAGCTTGATGAGCAGAAACATAAAAGGCCGGTCTTTTTCTTTTCAGCTGCGTGGCCGTAACTAATGCTAAATTGGCTTTGGTCAATTTTGGAAATGATTGTATTTGTGACTGTGGCTATTTATTTTTAAAAACCTGAAGTGCTGATTAGGTACAAACAATACACGAGCAGCAGAGGAAGCCTGGCTGCCCAGGTCAATAAAATTTGATACTCAGAAATATCTGGAGGAGGCCTACGGTCTGTCCTCAAATTTACCATTGTACCCTTCTCTGCTATTACAAATATTAAAAATGCTTCCCCTCGCCCACGCTCGTTTCATCCCCAAATATCAATAACCCCAAAAAAGACACGTGTTAAACATGCAGACCTGAACCAACAATTTGGCAACTAACAGGGACATTGTTAAAAAATTGTTTCAATTAGGGCAGATTCAACTTATCGCACAAAGCGTGAATGCAGCTTAACTGACCGCAAAAGTATCTTGCATGGTCCAAATAATAATTTAGTGGATCGAGTTTCACATCTCTATACAAAACTTTTATTTTTTAATTTTTTAAAAGAAAGCTACAACACAACTTCCAGATATTTAAATAATAATATAATATATATATTTATTTAAATAGTAATATATGACACTAAAAATATATTATATTATTATTTATTGATAGATTTTTAATGATTACTGTTATCCTTACAAGATTTTATATTTTAGAAACTAAATGATGGTTTCATTGTCATACAATAACTTACAATATGTGCATGTATACAACTAAGAAAAAGAAGAAAAAAAAAAGGGAAATTAATTTTGTTTTTAGTTTTATGTTTTTTTTTTAATTATTTCATTATTGTGTTAAATTTCTTTTGTCTTCATTTAGGTGTGGCTGACTCAAGTTTATAGAATTAAAATAACTTAACAAACTTTAAATTTTAAATTCTTCAAATTAATTAGACAATTTTAATAATTTTAATATTGAGCTAGCAGACTATCACAAATTCATAATAGCAATGAACCGGTCTTAAAATTATTCTTGAATTTTTTCAAAGCCAACCGGGGCTCCTACCCCAACTGGTCCCATATTGGCTTCGCCAGTGGCGACAGGTCTTGTGATTGGTGTTTATCAACGGTGAAGCTAGGTGTTAAAAACTTGGAAGAATGTAGCCGATTGTAACTGTCAACAAATATATAAAATATGAAGAAATTGACAGTATGGTCCTCATCGAGTCAAAAACATATATCAAATATATATTTATTTACGATATTTATTTTTATTTTTATTTTTGGTGGGAACGCTTTTATTTTATAGAATATGTGGGCTTAGAGCCGAGATCGCAGCAAATTATTAGTGTTATTATCATAGTGCTAATGTTTTGCTAAGCTATCAATTCAAGTTGGTGTTTGCTTCAGTGCGAAGATTCATAATTTATTTATTTTTATTATTTAGACTATGGTAATCTGATCACTCATGTGAGCACCTCTTCGAATCTTAAACCTCTTTATTATCATCGTAAAGGCATCTTATCTTGCAAAATCAAAGAGAAAGAGTGAGAGATGAGGAGTGGCGTACAACATGTCTTGTCAGCAGAAGAAACACAAGGAAACAAAACGCCATGAGAATTGTTTGCCATGACCCCTGCAAGAAAATGAAAAATATTGATGAAGGATTGAATACAAAACAAAAGTGTGATTAACAACACAAAGTTCATTTCATATTTCACATGCAACAATTAGTTAAGAATCTTAAATATTATGCATTAATATTATTATTATTATTATTATTATTAATTAATTAATTGTACCTCTTTTGCGTTGTGGAAAACAGAGCTCATAACAGGAACGAAGCCCATTTGGTTTGTGAAATGAGTGATTCCAAGGAGGCTTTTGAGTTGTTGAAGAGAGACTATAATGGCAGCCCCTGCCATGAACCCAATAAGAGTTGCCTTCGATAGAAAATCTATGATAAATCCAAGCCTGCGTCAACAGCATCCAAATGATTGTTAATATTTGGAAACTTTATAAATACTGTCAAAAAAAAATTCTTATAAAAAAAAAAAAGAAAACAAAAGTTGAAAAAAGTTGGGTCACCTCAATAATCCTAGTGAAGCTTGGACAAGACCACCGAAAAAAGTTGCTGTAAAAGCTATTTGAAGAAACAGATCAGGATTTTGAGTGGGAGATACTTCTTCTCTAAGCATTGATCCCATAATAAGAGAAGCAATTGAAACTGGCCCAACTGCAAGATCCCTTGAGCTTCCAAGCACAGTATACACAAGAGGAGGCACAAAGCTTGAATCTGTATATATATATGTATAAACATATATTTGTGTGTGTATGCGTATCCAAAATCTGTATACCTCAACAGGTTTGTTTTAACGAGCACAAAAGAGAGAAAAATACTCACAGAGACCAACTATTGGAGGGAGATTGGCAAGCTTTGCATAACTGATACCCTGAGGAATGGCCAAGCTGGCAATGGTGAGGCCAGAAATGATATCAGATTTGAAAAGCTTGAAGCTGTAATTAGGGCCCCATTCAAGGATAGGGAATATGTACCGGGCAGCAAGGATCCATTTCTTCCTCAATGGCTGCCCTTTGAATTGGCGCAAAGGGTCATCGGGGAAGAAGGTTTCTTTGAGCCTTGTTTTCAGCTTCTCTATTGTGCTCTTATGTGGTGGGGGCACGACTCTGTGCACCTCCATTGTCGCTATCTCTAAGCAGCTGCCATGATGCTGCATCTGCGTATTGTTGTTGTCGTTGCTGCTAGAATTTGGCTCCATGGCTACCTAGCTTCTTCTATAAATCAGTTTTTAGACCGCAACGAAACAAATAAGTACTTGTCTTCTTCTAAACACCAACAATACAAAGATGGCTACAGGGGGAGTGATGTTTTTTTTTTCCCTCTCTCTTTCTCCCTTGGTTTTTAATATTGGAACCTATTAATGTGTGTCTATATATATATATAAATAATGTTTTAATTTAGGCCCATTTGCTCTTTTGCCAGGCTCAAAATCACAGATTGGGTAATTGATGAATTTTTATTGAAGCACATAAATCACAAAATGAGACTGTAGCAAAATTGGCCATTCGGCATGTGATTTTACGGCCAGAACTGGTGTATTTTTGTTATTTTGTTATTTTTTTTAAATAACATCCCTTGTCCTTTTTATTTCTCTTGTCTTGAGGAGCGATAAGATATTGGTGCACTTCTCTGAAATGGATATGACTTTGATGATGATTGCTGTTAAATGATCTAACTTCTGCCCGCATAAATTAAAATCAGAGACGACGGTCGGTTTTCAACAGCAATAGAGGCTCGCTGAAGCAATTCAGACAATTAATTCTTTTGAAACAAATTGCGTACACATGACACATTGCTTCTACGTGCCACAATATAATTGCTGCTCTTTCTTTCTGTAGGCTCATATAATAAATATCATAAATGTAACCGACATTGTGAATTCTTTTCCCAAGAAAGTAAAAAAAAACGAATTTCAAGTAAACCAAATTTGCCCAGAGATCTAAATTAAATTATGAAAAAATTTATTCTTTGAAATTTGCTTATTTATTAATTTGGTGAATTATCGATGCATGCAATCTTGCAATAGGTCAGCAAATTTTCATTCGGTGAGTCATGACAAATGTGTGGATTGATTGGCTAAAGTAAGATTATGATAAGCTGTCCAAGGTTCGCCTTGAATGCTCTGCAATTGCCTCAACATGTACATGTGGTGTTAATCAACTTGGCATTGAGATGATGGAAAATTAATTTGGAAACGTGCTTCTACAAGTCATCAAGGGATCCAAATAAGGCCTATCGTACATAATTCAAAAGGCAGCCTCCTAACATTGTAGTTCATATTAGTACGCAAGTAGCAACACGTTCTTAGAAGAAATTTGCAATGTGGACCGAAAAGAAATTTGATTGATTGATCCCAAAACCAGCTCTATTTGAGAAACAATCATTCTATTGTAACCACCGGTGTGGTTTTATTTCCGTAGTGATTGGGGGCTAATGTATCCGATCTTGTCAATCCCATGCACGGTAGATAAGTTGCCTTCAAAATTTGACCCTTAAAGTTACCTCTTGATACCTTTCTTATTTTTCCCTTTTCTCTTTCAAATTCACAAGGGTTCTACAAAGAAGATGAGCTTTTAGGCATTAGAGATGGGATCCAAGGGAAGAATTGGACAGGAAAGATTCGAACGAACGGGGAAAAGAAAGTGTAATCATTAATTTGTTTTTAAAATGAATGAATGTCACTTCAAAAGATAAAGTGGGAATGACGATCAAAGAGGGAATCAAACGAACAATGATGGTTTAGGCAGGATATTGCTTTTCATCCAGGCTGGGTCAGCTAATCATTGATCTGTTTCTAACGGGACAACTGCACCGTAGGACGGTCAAAAACGTGGACGGCAGGATTCGAACCTGCGCGGGCAAAGCCCACATGATTTCTAGTCATGCCCGATAACCACTCCGGCACGTCCACGGTATGGACCAATCTTCTTCAGTTACTTTATTTAACTAAATTTTAGTATTTTAGTGCTTTTATTTTGTCTCCTCACAGTACATTTCCGAAAAATGAAAATGGAAGTAGCATCCAAATGGAATAAGTAAAGGCAAACTTTTAGGACAGAAAGTGGAAGCTCCCGAAAATAGAGAGATTTATAATTGCCCAAAAGTTATCATTTCATTTGGAACCGAACTTGTGGACTGCATTTGCTCTCTATTCCAAAAAGCTTAATTGTATGATTAACATTAATCCTAACTAAAGTTTTTTTTTTTTTTTTCCATATGTAACGCCTATTTGCAATTCTTATTATATCGTGACAGCGAGTCAAGGTTGGTATTGTCACCTTGATTCAGAGGTTCTAACAAGATCCACAAATGCGGCGAATTATAAATGGAGGTCTTCGAGGGTGTAGGTGTATTGATGAAAAAGTATTGGGGTCTCAACTTTTTATAGTGTAAATTATATATGTGTGGATAGTCTCATATATTTGTTTTATGCAAACAGGCTTTTACATTATGGTTTGAGTCAAATTTTAATACTATTAAACTGCACATCTTTATAATGTATCGAAAAATAATTCTATTAAACTGTACGACTTAATAATATATCTGTATTTTAAAAAAAAATGAGGGTGCCAGTGAGAATGATTTTATTCATATGTGTTGTGTGTGTATTCGTTGGATTTTTACAATTTATACACACCATGCAATTATGTACGAGCGAATACACTTGTGATCAAATAAAAATCTAATAAGAGAGAGAGAGTATATATTGAAAATAGCCAAAATTTTCTCCATATTGAGCATATGAAAATTTCAAATTAAAAAATTATAAATGAGTGAGTCGTTTCACTCACAGGAGTTTAGAGAGAGCAAAGAAATTAACATAAAAGCATTTATACTAGACCGAGAAGGTTCTTGTACATGCACAATAAATTTGTAGGCAACGGACTAATTACGCTACAAATGCTCAACATTCGAATTCATCAATTCAAACCCATAGAACTTATGCGATATTATATGAACGAGCTATTTAGATTCAAGCAATTCCTAAATATATATATAGGTTGAATTTAGTGTTGAGCACTTTCTAAAATATTTACCCCCACCCCTGTGAAAATGTTCATATATAGTTTTTTTAAGACTAATAGATAATACTCAAAATCCAATCAAATCAGATTCATTTTGATAGAATTGATTGAATTGAGTAGATCAATTAGAACTTTCAACAATCAACACTAGTTTGAGCATTTTTCTGGATGCCTGCCTCTAGATGCACAGTCTTTATTTCTTAAAAGATGCACGCCACACAGGACATGAACAAACAAGAACCAAGCAAAGTGAATCATATAATTGAATTGACATTTTTTGCATAATTAACAAGCCATTATTGGTGGCTAAGAGTTCGGTTCAAAATCGAAATCCTTTTGAAGCAATCAAGAACATGATTGAATTAGACAAAGACACCCACCGGAAGTGCAAATTCATCTGTTCGAAAAATTTCACCCTCATACACACAGGTAGGTACGTTAGGCTTCAATTCTCACCCCAACTCAAGATTTGCACTTTGATACATGTACGAATCAAATAAAGCCTCTTGTATTACGTTAACATCAAGCACTCACCAAAATTAAGCACTCACATGAAAGGTTAGACTTTCAACAAGCGATAGATTAGCAACACTCATCCAAGAGACGTGCGATACATGAGTCCTACAGTAAAAAATATACAATGCTACTTTTTCGTGGAAACTTTCTGAGCCTCAAAAACAAGGCATATGCTCTTTGGGGGTGGCAAAGTTTGACAATACCATAAGTTGTATACGTGGCCCTCGAAATGTCAACCATGCACGTTTCAAAATTTTGCAGTGCAGAGGATAATTAAGAAAGAAGAAAAAAGACTATGAATTCTTCTTTTTCTGATAGAACAAATGAAACAAACAACTGGTGGGGGAAAGTATATGATGAACAAGAAGTAGAAGAGGATCTAACGTAACGCACATCAGTTTTTAAGTTTTTCAAGCCTTGATTGAACATTTGAACTACAGCAAGTCAGTTTCATGCCCATAAACCGCAATGCATTATTGTATGGTCTCTACAAAATTAAAATTTTTCTTTTTGAGCCAAAAAGAGATGATGAGGTTGCAGAGATAATGTCGATCTAGCTAGCTAGTGATGGTGAATCTTTCAGTTCGTGTCCCATTTCATTAGATTTTGCTGCGCCTTTTAAGAAAGACAAAAGAAAAGGAAGAAAGAATCCATCCATTGCTAAACGAGATCAATTATATATACTTATGAACTTGGGCAACGGGCCAACAAGAGATGTTGATTGTGTTTTCTCTGGTGGCACCGAGGCCACAGCACTAGTTCTGACAACGGTATTGTGGTGAATCAACATCCTGCTAGATTCTAAGGCATTCACATTATTTATTCAAAACTAGATATGATTTAAAAAGTCAATTTAGATTCCAGTCTTTAAATATTATATATGGGATTTTCTTACGTGAAATCTATAAAGTTGATGCCCTTTCTTAAGATGTCTTTGAAAGTAGCTTTTGTAGATTTTTTTTAGTTATAATTTTTCATAATAAAAAGGGTGTTGTTTTCACAAAATAACAATAATAATAATAATATCCAATTAGTTATTTTAAAATTTAAAAAAAATATAATTACTTTATCATACAATATCACCAACCCCTTATGCTTTTTGATAATACCATTTTTTGAGTTTTGAGGAATGCTCACACTTATTATCTTATAAAAGATTATCAGAATTCTTTTCTTTTCTTCATTTACTTGGCTTGACCTTTGACAGCAACGGCCAAATTTGCGCTGTCATCGTGTACGTGTTGTTTTCTTTTCTTCTCTGGGTAATACTAAAAGCAACCCCAACAATACACGTTCTCTTCATACGGGTACAACTCTTATATATTGCATAAAATTTACACTGTATTAGTGTATCAGGCGGTGTTTGATTTTAAGAACGAGAAGGAGAGGAGAGGAGAGGAGAGGGGGAAAAAGTTAAAAAAAGAGAGGAGTGGAGAGGTTATGAGAGGAAATGAGCGTGAAAATTAATTTTAATTGTTTGATTTTACATAAAATTTGAAAAGAAAAGAAATTACATGTGTTTTATTTGGACAAGTATACTAATTGGACTTTGGTTTTAAAATGTTAATATTATTAGTAATATAATAAAAATAATTAAACTATAAATTAATTTAAGCCATGATATAAATTAATGACAAAACATTTAATTTTATATTATATTTTTAACTAATTCATTAATTTTTTTTTTATAATCAAAACAACTAACATTACATAACTAATAATATATTCAAATTAGCTTCTAAACATGCATGAATATATATTAGTCGATTAGAATTATCTAGAGAATTTTATTTTTTATTTTTTAAATATAAGAGTTAGCTTTGGACAATCATGACGGCCATTGCCACCGCCTCCAACCACCAACCACCGTTGACCACCGCAGCCGTCGTTAACAATTGTAGTTGACCTCCATTGGCCACCTTTTTTTATTGCGTTAATTATATAAAGATGATAAAAAAAAATGGATGATTTATTTATCGAAGGTGTTAATTTTTTCAAAAATATACTATTTCATTGGAGATATAAGAGCTAGAATGTTCTCAAATATTTAAACAAGATTTTAGGTAATTAACAACTTATGTTAGCATTTCTAACTCCATAGAGTTGTAGATCGGCTCCTAGCGATACCATTGATATTGGCTTTTATTGTGAATCATGTCTCTCACGAACCTCTAGTGATTTTTGATGGGTATGTGATTCACTTGGTTGCGTTTCTTTCTTTTTTCTTTTTAAATAATTTTATCGATAGGGCAACTTGATGGAATTTGGTGCAACCAAACAGTGAAGTCAAATTCTTTTCCACTGTCCACTCCTCTACCCGCAACCAAACATTGCCCAATATTAGGAATGGCAATTGGTCGGGTCGGGCTCGGGCTTGGCCAAGCCCGACCCGACCCGACCAAAAAAAGTTAAGGCCCGACCCGGAAAAAGCCCGGACATGTTCGAATCGGGTTAACTTCGGGTCGGGCCGGGCCCGACCCGATCGGAATTGATTTTTGTATTTTATTTTTATTTTCTTTCTATTAGTTACAAACTTACAATACTATGAATATAAAACAAAAAAAAATACTTTTTTTATTTAAAATAATTAACAATACAAGACAAAATATACAATAAAAATTAATCACAAAATAATTTATAAAACAACTAATTAATAGAAATAATTTTTTTACAATTCAATTTCATAATCAAACATTAAACCATACAATGTAATTAAATTAAAAATACACAATCTAATTTCACAATCATTTCAACTCCACAAACAATTCAATTTTAAAATCCAACATTAAAAACACACAATGCAATTAAATTAAAAACAACATATATAATTCTACAACCATTTCAACCACATACAATTTAATTTCACAATCTAACATAAAAAAAAAAAACTCATGTCTTCTACAAATAAAAACACACATTTAAAAAAAATAAAATTACTCCAACACTTGCGGGCCATTTTCATCTTCATCCACAAATTCCTCTCCAGTAAAAATTTCATTTTCTAGAATTTTACCTGTAAAACAAAAGAAAAAGAAAGCCATTAATTATTTAACTTAAGTTCTTGAAATTATTACTAAACTAATTATTTAAATATTTTGTACATTATTTGTATTCATACCTTTGGAGCTCGCCCATAACCAATGTTGAGTGCACATAAGCGCTTCCAATGTCGTAGGATGAAGTCTACTTCGATGTGAAGTCAAGACTCTACCTCCAGTGCTAAATGCAGATTCAGAGGCAACGGTTGTCACGGGAACGGCTAAAATATCCTTCGCCATTTGAGCCAAGATAGTGTATTTTCCTTGATTCACCTTCCACCAATTTAGAATATCAAAGTCCGAAGTGGATTTCACTAAAGGCTCTTCTAAGTATCTCTCAATGTCGGACTTCGATACCATGGCCTCACTGTTTTGGCTCGCAAATGCCTCAAACTTCCTTATATCAAAAAATTTACGGCCAGTTCCTATATTAAAATTAAAGCGAACATCGGCCGAAGAAGATTCACCAACAACCACATCACTCACATTCCCATTCTTACCTTCATAAAACTTAACCAAATCGGTACTTAAATTACGTACCCTTTGAATCTCATTTACAGCCCTCTCACCATAAAGTTGTGGAAAATAATAATTAACCAATTGCATTTTAAATCTCGGATCAAGAATAACAGCCATCACCAAAATCCCATGAATTTGGGCCCAATATTTATCAAATTTCATAATCATTTGACCAGCCATTTGTCTAACCACAAGCACATCAGAAAGTTCCCATTCATCCAAATTAATCCTCATTTCACATATCATTGGAAAAAAAAGATTAGATGTGGGATATTGTGTACCTGAAAATAACTCACATAGAGTAAAACAAAGAGTAAATATTCCAACATCTTTTCAGCCATCTCCCATTCCTCATCTCATTGGCAAAGAGGTGTAGTGTTTGTCGCACTACACACGTCAGCTAGCAAAGACATTTTTATATTTTACAGCAACATCAAGCATCACATATGTAGAATTCCATCTAGTTACACAATCAAGCATCAACTTTTTCTCACACTTGACTTGCAATTGACGTGCAATCATCTCAAAAGTTTTTACCCTCTTTGGTGTGCCCGTCCAATAAGCCACACTATCCCTAATCTTTTTAATCCACTCATCAATCACCTTCATCCCCTCCTTCACAATCAAGTTTAAAATATGAGCCACACACCTCATATGAAAAAAATCTCCACCCATTAACATAGAATCAACGGGAATCAATCCCATCAACCTATCAACCATAGCATCATTGGTGGAACAATTATCTAAAGTCACAGCTGATATCTTTCTATCCACATTCCAATCCAACATGCATTTAAAAAATGCTTCAAAAGAAATTCGGCGGTGTGTTGAGCCTGCAAATATATGAACCTAATCATTACCAAAAAACTAAATTTTAGAATTAATTAAATTAAATTAGAAATAAATAAACATAATACCGACTTTGCAAATATATTAACCTATTCATTACGAAAACAATAAATTTTATAATTAATTAAATTGAATTAGAAATAAATAAACATCATACCAACTTTACAAATATATTAACTTATTCATTACCAAAAAACTAAATTTTAGAATTAATTAAATTGAATAAAAAATAAATATCAATTAATAAGAAAAGTACCTTAAAATTCGACTTTGTAACCGCCAAGACTTGTCCACAAAATGTCCCGTAACAACCATGTACCCCTTTTTTTGATTACTCGCAGTCCACATGTCTGTAGTAATCGCCACCCTACTATCATTATTCTCCAACAATGCCATCACTTTTGCCTTTTCAGCTTGATACAATTTCAGTATCTCACGCTTTAAAGTGTTCCTACTCAAGTTCTTCATCAAAGGATTAGCATAAGACATTAAATCCCTAAATGCATCATACTCCACAAAATTAAGTGGTAACTCATGCTTTACAACCAAGGTTGTAATTTTTTGTCGAGCAACAATTGGATCAAATTCTCTCGCCTCAACACAACTTGTTCCATCATCTTTCCTTGTCACGCTAAGAGTTTTTTGTAAGCTATCAAAAACTGAGGGAACACCCTTTGCCTTACATCTTTTTAAGTGTCTATCCAAATGTGAGGTTCCATTATTACTAGTTGCTACCAATTTAGCTTGACAATGGTTACATTTTGCCTTCAATTCACCATTAATGGTTACATTTTGCCTTCAATTCACCATTAATGGTTACCTTTGTGAAGTGTCCCCAAACATAAGATGGTTCTCGCGCTCCTCGTTTTTTTTTATTGCTACTTTGTTGTACCCCATCATCATCACGAGATAGCTCTTCAACTCCTTCGACCTCTCGGACCCCTTCAATGTCTTGAATGATATCATTTATATTCTCTTCGCCCACATGAAAATCCTCACGAGAATTCGATTTCCATGAATCCGAATTTGACATTATGGCCTATAATAAATGCATAACAACTTTAAATTAATTCATAATTTATAAACTTAAAATATGATTAAACTTAATTTACAATTACAACATAATAATTAATATTTATCACCTTATATAGCCTTATATGTAATTAAAATATAATATTTACAGTAAATACATAATTATCATGAATATATTTAGCTAAACTTCTAAATTAATTCATAAGCTTAATAATTAATATTTATAACATAATAATTTAAACTTAATTTACAACTTAATAATTAATATCCTAATAATGCAACAAAAATCTCCAGCCCATTCGGCCATTCCCCACAGCATCATTAAACGTTTCATTACTATTGTATTTGAGTAAGAATTTTGAGTCCGTTCATTTGTTATAATCAATTACAGTTGAAAACATATGACATAATGACTAAATTAATAATGGAAGGTGAAAGGATGAGTCTGTTCATTTTAAATCTATTTCTGTCATTAGGAGTAATATTAATAATAATCGAGGACGGAACTGTTTTTCTGGGTCTGGAAAGAGGAGCGTAGAAACTAGAAAATACCGTAGATAGTGGCGCCTTATATGGAAGAAACCGAAGAAGGCAAATCAGCACCAGTGAATAACACGAAGCCAAAAATAGAAGAAGAAGAGACGAGTCAGCGACAGAAGAAACGAGTCAACGACGTGGTGCTATGAAATTGAAACGGAAAGACTGCGGTGACCTGTGTTCGTGGTGCTCGTCCGTTCGTGACTCGTGAGCGCCTGAGCGGTGCCGGTGACTTGTGTTCGTCCGTTTGACTGGATCGGTTTTTGGGAATCGGGTTTGTGTTGTGATTGTGATTTGTGAGTGTGTGATTGTGATTTGTGTTGTGCGCGTGTGTGCTTCTGTTCTGTGTGTGATGAGTGATTGAGTGTAATCGTGTGTGTGTGTGTCGCGTGTGTGTGTGTTACAGTCTGTGGGCTGTGGCTCTGCCTCTGTGCGTCAGCGTGTGTTTATTTTTTTAAGGGTCGGGTCGGGTCGGGTCGGCTTAAGCCCGACCCGACCCGAAATTTAATCGGGCCTGTAAATTTTGGCCCGAGCCCGACCCGAAATCCGAATTATCAGGTCAAAGCCCGAAAAATTCGGGCCGGGTCATTCGGGCCAAAATTCGGGCCGGGTCAAATTGCCACCCCTACCCAATATAATGGTTATTTTAATTGTTCCACAGCCTTGGAGATTGGGGCTGGTTAGTCAAAAAAAGAGCTCCACTAAGATCACCCCAGATGTGTCGTAAAGAAACTTCACAGAAGAAAAGTGCTTGCATTGCACAGTTCTGTAGTGCAAACTAAAAGCTGCCCAATATGAAGCCCAATATGCCTCAAGAAGTGTTAAACCTAAAACCCTAAAAATAGATCGTCCTAAAACCCTAAGACCTAGAACCTTCTATCTCCATCCAGAATTAATTCACCCCCACGAACTTGCTCATTCTTTTATATATCTCGAGATCTCAGACTTCACCCGTCTCACTCTTAATTGTTCGGTAGCAACACCATCCCAAAGGGCCTAATTTTTGCAGAGAAAGCAAACCAATGGCGAAGCGATTGATCCCAACTTTCAACCGTGTCCTCGTCGAGAAAATTGTACCTCCTTCCAAAACCAATGCCGGGATTCTCCTCCCCGAAAAGTCCAGCAAGGCAAGTGTCGTTTTGCAGTTGTTCTTAAGTCTAATTATGCGTATGCGTGTGTGTTTGAATTTTTTTGAGTACAGTAAAGAAAGGCAAGTGTCGTTTTGCAGTTGTTGTCAAGTCTATTTATGGGTATGCGTGCGTGTTTGAATTCCTTTTGAGTACAGTAAAGAAATCGGACGGTTCTGATTTGTGTTTGATGTGTTTGAGCAGCTGAACTCTGGGAAAGTGATTGCTGTGGGCCCGGGTGCGCGTGACAAGGAGGGGACGACCATTCCGGTGGCCTTCAAGGAAGGCGACACCGTTCTTCTACCGAATTATGGTGGCGATCATGTCAAGCTCGGTGAGAAAGAGTATGTGTTTTTGCCTCTTACCCCTTGATACTATCATAAAATCAATTTAGAATCATAAGATATGTAAAAAGACAATTTTTTAAAAAAATTAATTTAAGTATCTTATGAATAATTCATTATGTCATGAATTATATTTAGACTAATAATGTATTAGTATACGTTTACATTCTCTACTTTGAGATCATTATGATATTAGTAAATATGTATTATAGTTATATTGACTTAGATAATAACCTTGAAAGTCATGATTCATCTTATTGGTTGTTTCATGGTTTTACATATGGGAGAATGTATTAGATAATATGGGTTGGTGTCTTTTATAAAATAAATGATAATCACTCCCATAATTGATGTTGGCTGGTAATTGATCATGAGCCTTTGTGGGGGATCTAGTAGAACGATATTCTTTGCTTGTCAATGTGAATGTTATTGCTATCGCTATTGATATAGGCCGATAGTTGAAGGGCGAAATATATTGATTCAGGTCTTTTTGTGTTATGCAAGCCTTTGGCTAGTGAAAAGTAAGTTTAAGCTTAGTGTTTATCTGTTTATTGGCTTTTGATGTTGTGGTTGATTAGTTTTTTGGTTGGTATTGTTTTGTGCAGCTACCATTTGTACAGGGACGAGGAAATTTTGGGTACTCTGCATGACTAGTGGGTTAGGACATTTAGCTGAATGGGTTACTGTTGGAATTATGGTTGTTTTAAAACGAATGTAACAGACTAATTGTCTGAGGAACTTGATTGATTTGATGTTGTTTAAGTTTTGGATTAATAGAATAACCCCTTTGGCTGCACGTTCATTTTGTTATTTGCTAATGGCTATTAATTATTTGCCTTGTCTTTATCCGAAGAATTGGTTAGTGATTTAAGGGAAATTACTACCTTCTACTTGTGAGGCACTACTGGTGCATTTTAAAAACATGTCCCTTGTAATGGAGTGTGCTCATTGCTTGGTAAAGGTAGTATGTTTAATTGGTAATATGATACAATCATTATTTAATATTGTGACTGTGGGACAACGCTTCTTTTCCTTTACATCGTCTTACTCGCATTGTAGGTTGTAGCTACTTTGAGCTTTGTCTAAGTTAATTGTAGGACTTGTGGACTTGGACCACAGAAAGCCTGATACTAAAGAAGGCGAACGAGCCTTTTGGACTAATCAAGAAAGCATTTAAAAAGGCTTTCTATGGATTTGCTTGCATGAGATTGATGTGAACTGTCTTGAAAAAATTGAATCGAATCTATGGTTCCATTTTTTAAGTTAAAAAAAAAAAAAAAACCGTAACCGGTGTATATGAAAAAAAAAAAGGAAGATGAAAATCGAAAAAGTTAAAAAAAAATATGTAAGAAGTCCGGCTTAAAAATTGAAAACAGAAAAAATTTAAAAATATTAAAGAGGTTTAAAGTCCAGAAAGTTGGATCAAATAAAAAATTGAATCAATTCGGATGTTCAATTTGATTTGAAACTAAATGGGATCGTTGCCGCCTCCAACCCTTGGATTTGGATTAAGATTTCGTTGATAAATTAAGGCGGCTTTCATCGGTATCCACTTGTCAGCTCGACGTTAATGTATTCTATGATGGCGACAGTAATTCGAAATTAAATGCTCATAATTTGTGATGATTTAAAATCATATTCATTTATTGTTTCGAGTTGAGTGGATAATTTGATTAAGACGGGGGAGTGTTGACACGCGGCCTTGTTAACAAGTTACTGTAGAGGGTGCGTCTGGTATCGCCCTTTTAAATTGTGTTTTTGAATGTGTCCTCTAGAACAAAAATGGGTGAAAATGAAAATGTATTTAGTAATTTACTTTTATAGCAATTTTTGAAAAATGAAAAGCTGTTGATTATTTATCTAAAAAAATAGAAACAATAAAAGAAAGTAAAGAATTATTTAATGAAATTATTTTTATATTAGTGGTATTGTAATTTTTGTGGGCTTTTGCTACAAGGTGTAATTTTTTGTTAAATTTTTATTGTTATAGGTATTATTTTAGCAAATAAAATTATCAATTTTTAAAAGAATACCATAACCCTTTGAAACCAAAAATAAAAAATAAAATTACATCGGTAAAAAAAAATTAAAGAGTCTATATAAAACAAAAGAATAATAATATAATGAATATAAATATATATTTTAATAGCAGTAAATAAAAATATATATTGGTTATTATATTATGATGTACTATAAATTATTTTTACTTAAAAAATTTATGTATTAAAAAAATTAAAGGATATTTTAAATCATTAATGCATATTCAAGATTCGCTTGGTATATCTTTCGAAATAGAGTTTATTTAAGTAGAATTTTTATTAGTAGAGTTTTTATCTAAAAATTTTTTTAGTTATTTAGTTATCAATGAGATTTTTTTATTAAATATTATAAAATTATTTTAATAGACAAGTTTTTTTTCTTAAATTATGTTATGAAAAGAATGAAATAATATTGTCAAATAAATAGAGAATATTTTAAATATTTAACATTTAAAAAGAAATTCAATTTTTAGTTTCAAAAATTTAAAAATTGAGCTCTTACTAATTTGGATAAAATAGTTTATTTAATATTCAAAAGCTCTACTAAAAAACAACCAACGTATAAATTTTTTTTTTATAAGAACATATGAGATTAAGTACTTAGGACAACTAAATAAGGCATATCAAACATGTATTTAATATGACTTATTTAATTAGTATAAGTATTGATTTAATTTTATAAGTTTTTTTTTTAAATTTTTTATTGTTGTTTAGGTTTTTTTTTTTTTTAAGTATACAACAATCTATATGACTATGCTTATATATGAGTATAATAATGTATTTAATCTATTTCTTTATTAGCAGAACCACACGCATGACACTGATGTTATAAAGGCACAACGATGGCCCCTTGGCAGAGAACAAAAAGTGAAACAAGGTAGAGAACGCCAATTCTCTTGTTTCCTTTGTAAATTTTGAAGAACGGAAATAATTCGTTTCTTGTGTAGTATCTTCAATCGAAATGAGCCCACAAATAAATTTTATGCATTTTCCTTTCCGCAAAACGAAATACAACAAATTAAAAAAAAAAAAAAATACCAAACGCATCCCCAAACATTTGGCTCCGAATTTTTGCTCATCCATCATCATTCTCAAAATCTACTTTTCATATAAGAAAAAATACACACCAATCTGAATCTAATTATGCAAAAAATAATTTTCAGAAACCGCAGTTGGATTTTGAGAATAAATAATGGAATTGGTTGGTTGGGTTAACGATGGCATGCAAACAAACAATGATGCACGTCCAGTTATGCAGGGTTGAGGTGTCAATTCTATTTGTCAAATCACGCGCCGCTTGCGACTAACGAATCGCATTGAAATTGGCCTTTGCAATGCGCGCCCTGCCCTATGCCCATTGCCCAGCCTATATGAATATGACACGAAAAGCCGGATCTGGAAGCAGAGAGCAAGTCAAATGAATGAAACAGGCACTCTCATTCTGGTTCTTTTGTTACGCGTAGCGTACAATTCCTTCTCGGGCAGACACAGAATCACGGCTCAACGAAGCTCGCTTAATAGGCTTTTAAATCGTTTTCTTCAAATTTACGGCCAATCACATCAATACATCATCCTGCAGACAATAGCATGCTTTTTTTAAATGTAGCGAGCCATTTGTCTCACGCATTGGCGCGTGCTCTCCTATTTTCTTTTAAAATGCACGAGAGCGTTTAATAGCAGATAATTTTGTTCGAGATTAGTGTGTATAATTTTTAAACATCCTATTATAAATATAGATTACCATTTTTTCCTTCTTTTTTTTTTACCCTAAATGCAGCATTACCAAAGATACTTGAAAGGGAAGTAATAAAACTGAAGAGTGAAGATCACTGGCTTGTGATTTTAAATTAAAGTTAAAAAAACCCCATGCTCTTACGTTTTTAAATCTAAAAGAAGTGGCTGCTCCACTTAATTACTCAATTAAATCATAAAAAGCACCCAATTTAATTAATTAAAAAGAAATTTAGAGTATTTCAGATTCAGTGGGCACATGCCTGCCATATGAATGTATGATTTGATTGTAGGTGAAATTTTCAATTGGAGGGTAAGCTTACATACAAATTTAATAAACAAAGTCCGAGTAATTATACTCGACGAAGCAAAAATCACCATCCCATTTTGTGGAAAACCTTTTTTCCACTGCCAGAAGAAGATCAAAGCATGGCAAAAATACAGTGGATTCTCAAAGTGACATAATCTTTGTCTATATTCTATAATAATTACAATATGTAAAATGCTTGCAGGGTTAGCAGGTTTCAAAAATTTAGAATCACGTACAGTCATATATTTAGATTCCAACATCAACTGCTTTCATAGAGAGTTAGGGACAAATTGCTTTACAACAAATGTATAATAAAATAATTTAAAATTTTTGACCTTAAGGCAATTTTTTTTAAAAAATTGCATTATTGACTTTATGTCTACATTTGATGATAAAAACCTGCAACTAAAACAGACGAGTCGGAACATTCTTTTGTAATATTTGAAAAAATAATTTTGAACATGAAACCCAAAAAAAAAAAAAAAACTTTGCTTATGCACAATGATTTGGAACATAATTTAATTTTAAAAAAAATTAAGAATACTTTGCTTGCTGTAGAGCAACAACCCTTGAAGGCTCCCACAGTGACAGCACGTGCAGTTCCTCTTTCTTACAGTTGGAATCAATCACTACACGCAGAAGGGGAAGAGAAGTGAGGGAGAACCGAAAGCCAATTCAAAACCAAACACAAAAAGCGAAGAAAACAAAAACGCGCTCCTCGTCTTTATTCCCACATACATCAAATGTTAGTTATGTTGCCAGAAAACACTTGAAACCCAGAAACACAGAAAGCAAATTATATATATATATATATATAAAAGAAAGACACCGCTCATCAAATGCGCATCAACCGGCTGCCCAGTAGCGGCCACACAACCCCATCACCTCCGGCATCCCCCCGCCGCTCCCCTCGCTACCGCCACGGCCGAGGCAAACCGGGCTTCCGGTTCACTCCGGTCGGGCCACCGGGTCGGGCCAACTTGGCCCATCGCCTCGCCTGGCTTTTCTTGTCCGTTCTTCTTCGTAGGCAGGGCATTTTCTTGTTCGCTCCTCTTATTTATATTTCCGGCATGCTGCTTTACATGGGAACGGTGTCGTTTGATGTCGTCCCGGTTATTAAGCACCGCCCAGCTCCCGGTTCGGTTTACAGAAGTCCTCAGGTTTATGCCAAGTTGAAGCCCGACATGGGTGCCGATAATTCGTCTTCTGATGCGGTGAGTTTTGCTGTTTTCTTACTTTTTATTTGACGAATTGTTTGATTGCTGCATGTATGTGTAATTTGATTTTTTTTTTCCTTATTTGAGGTGAACATTCGATGTGGTCGTGATTTTGTTTTGTTGATATTTTGATGAATGATTGTGGATTTTGTTGCCTTGGATCTTTGAATTTAGTGGGTTTTGTGTGGTTTTAGATTTGGAGGAGCTTAATTTACATTGCACTCGTTTGGCATTGCAATTGATGGACTTCCCGGTGCTGTAGTGCAGTATTTTAGTGTAATTGTAGAGCTTGATCAAACTACGCATGCAATTGGACTTTTTTACTTTAGTCGACTGGAATTCTTTATGTACATTGCCTTTTGTAGTGAAAGAAAGAAAATGCTGAAGAGTGGATTCTCTTTCTTTGAAACGTAGTTTCATGCTAATGTTGAGTTTTAGTTTAGTTGCTTATGATTTAGTTAAAAGAGTGGTGATAGTTGTATGGACAGAAAGCCGGGGTACCTTTTGCCATATGGATATCTGATCGTAATCGGTCTTTTGATTTCTGTAAGTTATAGAACAAGTGAGTGTACACTGCATGTTGTAGCTAGCTTGGGAACTGGCTCAAATGCAAGATATTTTATGTTGGACTTTTTTGGCAGCATAGCATCTTGCAATGAAGAAAAGAGTTTGAAATGTTTCCAGTGAATAGTAGAAGTTGACTCAGTTGAAAATTTAGCAGCTATTACTCTTTGTAAACATTCAGTTTGCATTTGCATTATTTCTGAATTTGACCTCTTTCCTTCTTTTAGTCAGCTTAATGAGGATTATATAATATTTATTAGGAAGTTCTACTGCTTTTGCTTACTGACTTAAGGTTTCCTGCATATCAAATCCAAGCTATTTTATATAGATGTTTGTTGTGCTAGAGGTTCTGCTGTGTTGTTTACCACCTTCTGTCTTTTTCATACTTATTTTCTCCAGAATTCATTGCTAGTTTATTCTTTTCTCAAGTGCCACCGAGTGCTGATTTGAGTTCTCGAATTCAACTGTAGATATCAACAATATGGAAAATCTCCCATAAAGGTGTAGAGTGGAAACCATGTGTGAGAAGATCTTCAGGAGGTATTAATATTTCTATGTTTTAGTTTCTGAACTCCTATATATGTATGTATAAATAAATTGTAATTTTGTTTGATTTTTGTATATTGATTAGTATATTTAACATGTGGTCATTGCATTTATTGTTTTAGAATTACCTGAATCAAATGGTTACGTATCTGTTGAGGCAAATGGTGGCTTAAATCAGCAGAGAACATCGGTTGGTTATATTCTCTTTTTTCTTTTTGTTATATAAGTAATTTTTTTTGTTTTGCATAATACTTGCTTATTTTATGCCTATGGTGACTTTATGTCTTCTTTAAATGGTTGCTTGTTTTGGATGCTTTGTAGATATGCAATGCAGTCGCTGTGGCAGGCTATCTTAATGCAACACTGGTCATCCCCAACTTTCATTATCATAGCATTTGGAGAGATCCTAGGTGTGTAAGCTCTTCCGGTTCTTTAACATTTTATTGTAGGACCAGCATGGAGTAGTAGCAGGAAAGGAAGACTAACAATGTTCTGTACATCTTAATCTGAAATGGATCATAGGCATTCCATATTGCTATGTAATAATTTCTTTGTTAAGTATGGGTTACAATGAGGGCATTGTTTCACTCATTCATGCTTAAACTTACACATTTGGGGGCAAAGTTTAATGGATTTTGTGTGTATGTCTTTGTTTTGTAAAATCATCAGAGTGTATTATCTGTGTGCTCATCAGGACTAACTAGATTTCTTTCACTTAATTAAAGAAATGTGTTGTTGGGATTTTTTGTTTCTTGACAGCAAATTCGGAGACATTTATGATGAAGATTATTTTACAAGTGTCTTACAAAATGATGTGCGGGTGGTTAATAAGATTCCTGAATACATAATGGAACGTTTTGACCACAACATGAGCAATGTTTACAACTTCAGAGTAAAAGCATGGTCACCAATTCAGTTTTATAAGGATGAAGTACTTCCGAAGCTACTTGAAGAAAGGTGAGTTAAAATAATGAATGGTGCAATTCTTGTCGGAATTTTAATTTCTTTACTCCCTAGTTCTTAGTCAGGGTAAATCATACTGCCGAAAATGAGCTTTCTGATCCACTTAGTTATTATCAATTTGTTACATGCATAGAATATGTTTTCTCCTCTGTACTTTTTCCTTTGGTGAGAATCCATCATATTTCCTTCATTCTATATTCTTTTGGCAGTCTTTGATTGTACCCTCACAACTAAGTGATGGATCAGCATTTAGTTACTGATAATTGTCAACTGAATAAGATTTAAGATTTAATTGCTTGGGATCAACTTATGTATGATTCTTAGTTAAAAAAAAATTTGTATGCTCGGCATTTATTTTACAGATTTTTTGAATGATCTATATAGTGCTCAGTTCAACAAAGTCTTGACCCTAATAATTTCAGGTAGCTGCATATGCTGCTCATAAGTACTCACATTGAACTGTTGTTACAGTTTTTGGTGCAGAACCAATAAACAGAGAAGAGAGGGGAGAAAAATAGGAGAAAGTTAGATGGAAAATCATATATCTTTATTCAATGATCATCAAATTATTCAAAGTCTGACTCAAAGTTGAAAACTTAACCCGCATTTATATTGGCCAAAATATTTTGTTGAGGTTTAAGTCTTGATGCGTGCTGACGTTTATTTTCATGACAAAGTGTCATGACCCGCACCATTTTTAGTATTGGTTAATCATCAGCAGATTATGATGCTATCTTTATGTTGATTATGAATGGCATAGGCTTATAAGGATTTCTCCTTTTGCGAATCGATTGTCATTTGATACTCCTCCAGCTGTACAAAGGCTTAGGTGCTTAGCAAATTATGAAGCTCTAAGGTTTTCAAGTCCTATATTAGCTATGGGGGAAACATTGGTTGCAAGAATGAAAGAACGCAGTGCGAACCATGGTGGTAAATACATTTCAGTGCATCTTAGATTTGAGGAGGTTAGCTTTCATTCTGCAATAAGTATTGTAGCAGAACTGCTCTTTATTGTGATCACCAAGTTGATCATCTCAATCTAAGTTGCAAGCCCATATTATACTTTGACATGAGCAGGATATGGTTGCTTTTTCTTGCTGTGTATTTGATGGTGGAGAGCAAGAAAAAGAAGACATGAAAGAAGCTAGGGAAAGAGGTTGGAAAGGGAAATTCACAAAACCTGGTCGAGTTATACGTCCTGGAGCTATTAGGATCAATGGAAAATGTCCCCTTACTCCTTTAGAGGTAATATCTACTGGCTTTAATTATTAATTGTTCTGCCTTAAGGTAATGTTGATGCCAAAAATGCTTTTGCTGCCATGGTTTTGTTGTTGCCTGAGTACAGCATGCTTGGGCTTCAAGATGTTTATATACATTTTTTTCTTGTCTAGTTTATGTTTATTCCTTTGTTTTATGATTTTCTTTTTGAAGTCATTGTTTTATAGTTTATGTATTAGATTGCATAAAACACTTTGTACAGATTATCGATTTAATTTAAACAGTTCCTTTGCTGCTATTCTGTTGAGAAATGTCAAGACACGCTTTCACTCTAGAAAGAACATCAGGTTTCATGCAAACCTCGCATGCATTAGTTATTTAATGAAAGGCATCGTGTTGTTTTCTAGGATGAAAAATAAGATTTCTTTGATTAAGTCCTTAATGAGAAGTCTTGTTTATACTTTTGTCCTGTTATATAAATAGTAAATGTTGGTTAGACTTCAGATATGTGATTGGCTAGAAGTTACTTAACTGGGGAATAAGAGGACAAACGGCTGTGAATTTTTTCTTGACATCTTTCCCAAAAAAAAACAAAAAACTTGTTTCAATTATTAAGTTTTTTTTTTTTTAAAAGCAAATTAATTGTATTTTTATGACCTGATGCTTGAAAGGATTATCTTAATTTTTGGCCTTTCCTTTATGAGGGTAGCACAGGAGGGTGGTTTGCAGGTGTAGGCTAAAAGGTTTTGCATGTTTATTAGAAGTCATGTTATGTGTGACAACGGTGAATTCACCTCTCAGTCTTATCATCCCTGCAAAAGATCAATTACTTATGGGGGGCTATGATTTTGTGTCATTGACTTGTACGCGAAATGTGTGGCTGCGTATGCCCAGTTAACAAAATTCATTGTTCATTGTTCTCTTGTCTCATCAGGTTGGTTTGATGCTTAGGGGAATGGGCTTTGATAAAAACACATCTATCTTTTTGGCATCGGGAAAGATATACAATGCGGAGAAGACAATGGCCCCGCTACTCGAGATGTTTCCTAATTTGCAAACTAAAGAAATGCTAGCATCAGAGGAGGAACTTGCTCCCTTAAAGGTCTGAATGGTTTCTGGTTTGTTGAAACTTTCTCAATGTTTTGAGGCCTGATTGTATGTTACTACCTTGACTTATGTCACTTCTCCCAGAACTTTTCTTCAAGGATGGCTGCGGTAGATTACACTGTTTGTCTCCACAGTGAAGTATTTGTGACTACTCAAGGTGGAAACTTCCCTCATTTCCTGATGGGTCACAGAAGGTACTTGTATGGGGGACATTCCAAGACAATCAGGCCAGACAAGCGGAAGCTAGCGCTCCTTTTTGATAACCCCAACATTGGGTATGTATTTGTTCATGTCATAAATTTATCTTTCGTTAAAATGACCACTGTGTTGTCTGCGATATTTAAAAGCATGCAAATGTGTTCAAATTCAAGCCAGAAAAGGAATAGGAAGAACTTTTTCATTTGCATCAATGACTGTACTGTGGCTAGTTAACAACCCTCTATGGATCTTGTATCCTTAGGCCAAGTGCAGTCAAATTTTTATGCTCTTAAAACCAGAGACTGGAAATCTTGACGTCTTAAAGTGATGGAAGTTGGGTTTTGTTTTCATTTTTCTTTCCTACTCCATCTATTTAATAGTGTCGCCATCATTAATTGGATGGTGCTGATGACTCAAAATTGATAAGAAAACATTAAGCACTGCAGCTCCATATCATCGAATTTGACACTTGTTGAGTTTCCTTAAAACACTCGTGGTAGATAGACCTAGTAGTATTAGATTCATGTTTCTTTTCCTTTTTCTTCCCAGATGGAGAAGTTTCAAACGGCAAATGCTGAACATGCGGTCTCATAGTGATTCCAAGGGATATGAGCTGAAAAGACCAAGTGACTCTCCATACACCTTTCCATGCCCTGATTGCATGTGCCGTGTGAACAAATCAGATGCTACGTGATTTGCTGAGGGAGATTCAATTGGCGACTTTTGTTCCACTAATTTTTGTGAGCATATATTGCTGCTGACCCCTTCGTGCATGCCGTATTCTTTCATTTTTTCCTCTTTCCACTTGGCAAGAGGGCATACGCACAAGTTTTGACAGATTGAAGATTTGATGGAAGTCATATTGATCTGATTATTTCCTGGGATTGAATTGAGGAATGGGCATCTTTTTGTATATGATGCCATTGAAGAACTGGAAAACGAGAAGCTTTCTGTTGCAGGAGTCACCCCGGGCATTGACTGGGCAATTTGTTCTCTTTTCTTCCACATTTGCTATTCCTGCAGCTGCTGCTGTATTTAACAAAGCTGTGAAAATGACAAACTAGATTCTTTTGATCCCTGATTTAGCCACGTTTGTAAATCACTTTTGGAACTTGATCTGGCTCATGTAGGACTTTAGAAACAGGATAGACTTTTTGTACATTTTTTAGAAATCAGATCATTGATTCTTTTGTATAATTTGACGTTCAATTTCCTTTACATAGTTCCTTCCACTTTCTGAAAACCTCTGTTACAATTTTGTGTTCGGACAATTATTTCTTCTACAATATCTACATTTGCATAAATAACACCTAAATTCATTTTCACCATCTCAGCTACGATCTATTTTGTAAGAACATTGATCTAATGACTACATTGTCGTTTGATTATTTTCTAATTAATTAATTTATTATTATTATTATTATTATTGAAGAAGTTAAATTTCATTCTTATTTGATGTACACCTTCATGTGGATTTAAAGGGTTTAGAGTCTTAGACCTGAAGATCTCCTGCTAGTTTAATTTTATTCTAATTGTTACTGGTTCATGATATTTTTAGTACACAACATGTAGTCTGGGCAATTTTTTTTTTTTAATTAATTTTTTTGGTGAATGACCTGTAGTTTAATTTTTAAACTAGGGTAAAAGGTAGACTGCAAATCGTTCGAACAACATGTCATTCGACATCATGTCATTTTCTGATGTTTGCTCACAGCGAATATTTAGTTTTTAACTCGTAATAAGAGTAGACGATAAATTGTCTGATTAATATTTCAACGGATGACATGTCGTTAGAGAACTTTTATGTTTCTCATGAAGGACGTACTTTTATCTTCTGAAAAGACTCGGATACTTTTAAAGCGTGTGCCCAGTTCTTTGACGAGCGAACACATAACGTTAACGTTGCACACAAGTCAGGCACACCCAGGAATGGAGTAGCAACTCTCCAGCAATCACAGACGGAATGGTGGATATATGAATGATCCGTTATTTGAAGAATATTTAATTATTTTTTAATATAATTTGAATAAACTAGAATAAATTCTGATTAAGATGCTCTTCCAAGCTTGAAACTAGCCAGCTAGGTTCGTTTTAATGTAGATTAGATTTAGAGCCCTTGTGATAAATGAGCTCGAGAAGGATCATTCTATCGGTTGAAAAGATATGAAAAAAAGGTTTATTACATTTTCAATTTGGGCAATGAAGTTGTGAGAATCATGGGCAGCTGTTCAAGTAGGAGGGAAGCAAGCATATGGGGATGGTAATGGCCTGAGGTGGGGTGGGGGTGGGTTATTCCTCACTCCATTAAAACTTTAACCTCTATTTTTTACTTTATTCTTTAATAAATTTAGTGTGATGGGAATTGAGATTTTTCATGTGAGGAATAATTTTCCCACCCTCAACCCATTCTTCATATATTTATTTTATAATAAGTATGAATATATAATTTTAGTAAATTAAAAATTAGATACTTAAATAAAATTATCATTATATTTAAAGTATTTAAATTATTTAAAAAAATCTCTAAAATTTTGAAACAACATCTTGAAATGTTATCAAAAATAAAAAAAGTTTGAACAGAGCAATATTTTAAGATAAAATAAAAATTATTAAATAAAATTTAAAAAATATTTATACATGATGGAGATTAGGATGAGGAATACAAAACTAAACCTCAATCCATTAAAAATTTGTGAATTATTTTTTCTCTATTTTCCATCTCATTCCTAAAAAATTATTCAAAATTTATCCTATGTGGAGTAGGACTCCATGGAACCCTAAATTCATAGGTGAGTTCACCATCTCTGTAAGTATCCCAACAGTCTGAATTGAACGATGCTTTTGAGAGATGAATTTATAAGTAAATGCAAGTGATTGATGTGGTAAAGTGAAACGACCTATAACATCACACACACACACTATATATATATATATATTTTGCATGTCTACGTACATAGTTTCAAAATAAAGCTCTAAGCACTGTCCATCAAACAAATTATTTGTTTCATGAACATGTACCTATTAACTCCTGAAAATTTTTACAATTCATAATATTTGTTTTTTTTTTTTAATTATGGTTCAAATGCATAAGTGATGTGCTTTTGGGAATTTAGTTTCTTGAGGTGAAATTGTCATTTTATTTATGTTGAGAATTTGGCGCCAAAATTAAACAATTATCAGTCCCCGGTTTGATGTCCGGTCAAAATTCTGCGCGAGGGGTATAGAGGTACTTTCCAGCCAACTGACGGCATACACGTATACAACTACCAGACGGGGAGTTTCCTACTAATAATAGCATCTTCGCCATCTGCTTGCAAATACCCAATACTTTAGGGCATATATTTGAGAATTAACCTCTACAAAAAAATAGAGAAACAGAGGTTGAAGTGAACAAAAAATACAACGACAAGACTTGTATTTGAGCAGCAGATTCAAACGAAACAAGCAAGCAGAACGCGAAGGCATGGGGCTCGTCGGAAATCTGAATTCAGACAACCTCAACTTCTTCAACTCTCAAGGTTCTTGCTTTTATTATTTATTTATTTATTTTTGTTTCCAGAAATCAGCAACAATCGTGTGTATTTATTTCGAATGTTTAACTAAAAATCAGCTTTTGATAATTGAGACAGGATATGTGGTGCTAGAATCATTTGCGAGTGATGAAGAGATTGAAGCCATGCGGAAGCAAATGGATCATTTACTTGACGGCTTTGACTGCTCCACCTCCTCTGTTTTCTCCACAACGAATCAGGTTTTTTTTTTTTTTAATCCAAGAGTTAGATTCATTTAATTTGGTTGATTATTAACTCCAATTTGATTTTTCTTTTTCTTGGTTTTCTTGTTTTGTTTGCTTTGTTCGTGTGTTTTTACAGCAAAAAGTGACTGATGATTACTTCTATCAGAGTGCTGAAAAGATTTCGTTTTTCTTTGAAGGTATTTGTTTTTCTGACTCTTGCTGCTTTTTTTTTTTTTTCATTTTTGTTTTTCTAGTCATAATTTTGTTTATTTTAGTAATGACTAAGCTGAATTTTGCTTTTGAATGTAGTAAAAGTACAGAATCTATACCTTTATCTAGTTGATTAAACGTTTTTGAAATACTTTAAAGAGATAAAATGCAAGCCGGGTTTTTGAGACCTAAAAAATACTTTTGCTGTCAAGAGTTATTTAAATACTTCAAATCTTTTTTTTTTTTTGTTTAATTCTGTTTCTTAGAATTTGCAGTGTATTTGGGCGGAATATATTGTAGCACATTTGTAGAAAGTTCTTTTTTGGTCAGAAAAGCAATACAGAACTATTAATGCCCTTCAAACTAGTTAGCAAGTTTCTTAGACAATGGTTCTCAATCCACTTTGATGATCCCCTGGTAATTAGGCACCATATCCCCAAAAATGTCAGTGTATCAATTGTATCAATTATAACTGTCCATACGCATTGCTTTATCATGCGTCATGTGGGACCATGCATGGTACAATTGGACTGTTTGGATTTGTATATGGAGTGATTAGGTGTATAATCCTAATTCCTATTGGTTAGTATTGTACAGTTGAAAAGACAAATTTAGCTAGGGAAAGTGCTTTTTTAGGATTTGGAGGTCTTGAACTATTTAAGCGATTTTGATATTCTTGGGTGCTTTTAGAAGGCAATGTTAGTTTGCCTTGCTGAATCTTGCATCTTGGTAACTATTGGCAGAAAAAGCATTTGGGGATGATGGAAACTTAAAGCAACCAAAAGAACTCTCTATCAATAAAGTTGGCCATGGTATGTTGTCAATGCACTGTATCTCTAATCAGTTTCATATGAATAGGTTACAGATATGGATTGGAGATATATAGAATGTCTGTGCTTATCTGAACAGAACTGATCTTGCTATTTATGGGATGAATTGGTGCAGCATTACATGAACTTGATCCAGTTTTCAAAAAGTTCTCTCGCTCTGAGAAAACATCAAATTTGCTGCACTCTTTGGGTTACAAAAGGCCTGTGGTCGTTCAATCGATGTACATATTTAAGGTATTCTGTTTTCTCAAAGCAGCGAATGTTTAAGTCTTTGCTGCTAATCTGGGCATTTCCGGCTTAAGTCATTGAACAGGCCATGCTCTATTACTTTGTATGGGGTGAATTGAGTTGCATTTTCTGTGTGGAATCAGATGGAGGAATGAATTATATTATATCTATGGTGATGTAATAATGGTTAGTACCATCTCGCAAGCTCTCTCAAAGGAGTTGGCTAGCTCCTAGTTCTAGAGACCAAGATTGGGTTTGGATCTTGGGATACGAACACCACCAAGCTGTGGGGGTGGACAGCTTCAATGGTTTTTCCTTGTACTCAAATGACAATTAATGTACTTAGAATTATGTCAATTCTGCCAAAGTTATCTGTAGAATCAAGTGGCCCTTTGTGATGTGGAGGACTATGATCGTGTGTTTTCATGTTTCCTAATACTGTTAAAAAATAGTAATTTGCTGGAATTTTATTGACAGCAACCAGGCATTGGAGGTGAAGTTGTGCCACACCAGGATAACTCATTTCTTATAACTGAACCATCAACTTGCACAGGGCTGTGGCTGGCTCTAGAAGATGCAACAATAATAAATGGTTGCCTTTGGGCCATTCCTGGATCACATAAAAGTAGCTCTCTCCTTCCTATCTGTCTTAATTTTTATTAGAGCTTAAAAGGCCCCGCAGACACAGCTTAACTTATTCTAATCTTCAGTAATTCATGTTGTTTCTAGATGGCCTTGTTAGGAGGTTCATTAGGGGTGAAGAGGGGGTTTACTTTGACCACCCATCCCCTTCATATGACCAAAAAGATTTTGTGCCTATTGAAGTGAAAGCTGGCTCTTTGGTAGTCATTCATGGTGATCTTATTCATCAGAGGTGAGTTTGAAAAATTTTCTCTAGAGCCCAGTAACATCATATAATTGAGTGATGGCTACAAATCTGAAATTTTTCCCTGTTTAATTTTATATCCTTTGCTACAGTTTTGAAAATCAGTCCTCAAAATCAAGGCATGCCTACAGCTTGCATGTGGTGGAAACTGATGGTTGCAAATGGTCTCAAGAGAATTGGTGAGTACTTGTTCAGCTTGCACATGGCATATTTCCTGAATCTAAGCCATCTGGTTATGCAGTCATCAGCAACACATTACTTAATACATGGATGTGAGGAGAACCTTGGATATCTTCTTGCCCTGGTGTTTGAAGGAAGAATAATAGTCTCAGTTAGTTCTTTTAAGGTTAATAAAAAGTCTGTTGGTTTATGACTACCAATTTCATCTTAAGGATTAATTTTGCCCCTGCCTTTTTTATTTTCTCCTTCCTCTGTTTGTGGGTATGTTTGCTTTCCCACATGATACTGGATTCCTTGTTTTGTTCTCTATCCTTCCCAGTAGAATGTTGACAGTCAATTACTTTCAAGTAATTTTGTGCACATACCTGATTTTAAAGAATACTTATTGTGATGTAAACACCAGATACGATGAGTCAACAAGATATTGAAAGTGTCATTATCCTTATTGCAATTGAGGCAAAAAAGAAGAAGATGTACTGGTAAAAACTGACCAAGCAATCAAGATGGGTGGCCTTTTTTACTCTTGGACTTTAATTGATATGGTTTTCTGTGCTTTCACACTCCCATACTTGCCAACTGTTGCATTCCAACTTTTAGGCACTTTAATTTTGTAATATTTGTCTGAACTGTTCTTTCAGGATCAGAAGAAAAGTGGAACCTGAGCCCCTTTATTCATCTTGGTTGGGCTCGAAACATCAGATGTGATCAGTTGTATAAAATGCTGCCGTATGCATAACAAATGGAAGTGTTAATCCTCGGTTGTTGCTTTAGTATTTCTGGTATGTTTATCTCAAGAGCAAGCCGATATACCCAATAATCCACTGCTACGGTTATAGAAATGGCTGCTTGATGGTTGTAACATTATCCTTGTTTCATCTTGCAGTCTTGGTAACAAATTTGAGCTTTTCTTTTTCTTAGTATTGTTGAAACAAGTACAAGATGTTGATGTAAACGTAGTTTAATGAGACATTTATGTTAAAAAAATGTCATAGCGATGTTGCTGTTCTTCAATGATTCGCTTTACAAACTACTAAGCAACTGTTCTACAGCATGACTTGATAGTGTGGACCAGTCCCCAGCTACTATGGAGTTGTTATATTATAATTGGTTCTGCATGGTAATGCATGTTTTCCGGAGCACTAGAGTCTGCTTGAATCAAATTATTGTGATCATCCACTCCATCGTTAGTTTTCCATGTTATTGTAATAGAATAGATATAAAGTTATGAATGAATTATGTGACGCTTGAAATGCAACACAATAGGATTTTTCTCATGTGGCTCATGATGTTACATTGTACACGGTTTGAGTTTTGAAAGCAGCCCACTCGGTGAGTTAATGCTGAAACTACACAAGGATCAGAAATATCTAAATGGTTCTGGAATTATTGAGGGGATGGGGCTTAGAAGTCATTCTGTTACCACTGGACAAAAACCAAAATTGATTTGAAGCTTTGAACCCGATTTAATGTCATATATGTTAAGAGTCAATGAATGCTGATGCTGGCTGGGTTGTACAGATTACTAGTTTGATTTTCACTGATCTTCTGGGGTCGGTCCCCCTCGCAATATGCAGTAAATATTTTGTAGTTTGTACTGTCCATTTTCTTTACCACACTCACTATTCCTTTCTCTGCATGGTTAGAATTCCATCTCTCCCTTTTATGTTTCTTGCCTGCCTTTTCATCTATATGCAACAGCAGACTCAGTGATGGAAAACCCTGCAAAAGTTTCAATGATAATCTGCACATTGTCACCTCTCTCTCTCTCTCTCTCTCACTCTCTTTTTCTTGCTTGGATTTTCAGCAAGTATGGTGCCCGAGTTCCATGCGTTAGTACTTGAGGTTTTTTTGTATTTTTGTTTTGTTTTTTTTTTTTTTGGTATATTCATGTTGTGTTAATCTTAAGCATTATTTGTGCTGTCAATAATGTCTGGCTGGCTGGTTCAACAGAGGTTAAACGACAAATGTTCAAGCACCCCGATGCTGTGCATAAAATGAGAAAGTAAATCTTCTTCCCAATTACGTGAGCGGTTGGAACCCTTAACTCTTACACCACTTGTGAGATTTGCCAATTAAGTCAATAAACTAATTGCTATAATTTCGAATCATAAACGCAGTTCTTTTGCGATTCAGTTTTGGTTATGTAAATAGGCCATTGAATGGCAGAAAATACGACATTAAAAAAAAAAAAAACCTTCTGAAGTGTGTTTACTGATTTGGTAGATCGCGTCCTATTTATCGTTATTCTGTGACAAACAATGAACATTCTATAGTAATTGATTCACGCACAGTTTTGGTGTGATATCTATTTCTTTTATAATGTTCAATTTCACTTGAAATTTTCGTAATCTCTAGCGAGCAAGAAAGCCAAAAAGAAAAGCTTGAAACCAGTCTAAGCTTATGAAAGGAGCGATCATGAAGAACAACGCATACTTCATTGCGCAGAGGAGATGTTCCCTGTAATTTTAATGAATCAATTTAATCTCTTTACGGCATTATGCAGACTGCTTGTTTAGGTATAAGAATTAATAAATTGGAGAGTTATTATGATGTGACTTTGTTTTTCCTTCTTTCCTCAAAAGGCAGGAAGGGTGCATAGTATATATGTTGACATTGCAAATTAAGTTATCAACGATGAGGTAATATTAAATTAAACATGCATAAGCTCTGAATATATACCTAAAAAGCCCCATAAATATGTAGTCCAAAATTTAGGTTACTTCAACATCAAACTGTTTCACATCCTTCTCATATTCCAAGTCTCCCACTAGCCACTACCGTCTCTCTCTGTCTCTATCAATACTCAAACAAGGTCAAGGAAATAGACAAGCCTGTAAGAAACAGAAAGCTGTTTAATATTCTTTGTAGAAAATAAATGAATAAAAATTCAAAATTTACCTTGCTGCTTAAACCAACATGGTCCATTTTCACTTTAAGGCAACATTCCCCTCTTATCACTTACAAAAAGAAACATGCACGCTGATATAAACAGAAAAAATAAGTAGTCTCAATTTCCAAATAATATGACAAACTAATTAAAACCCATTAACATCACTCACATAAACAGCTAAGTGAAAGTGATTTTCAACAAGTGCTCTTGTAATAACAATCACATGGCTTAGCTGCACATTATCTGTTGCATGCATGCATGTTGCTTTAATTTCTTCAGTTTTTCAGAGGAAGGAACTCAATGTACTGGCTTGTTGATGGAGTGAAGTTGTTGGTATCATTTATGGCTGTGATGGGCACCTTGTTGTTGTCTTCCTTGCAGCATTGACACTGTAACCATCATCATCATCATCTCTGTGAAGTGGGAAGAGCTCAAGTGTTTTAGTTTCTCCATTTTCCTGTTGGTAGGGTTTCATATCCACAATGAAAAGCCACTCAAATTTTGATGATCAGTCTTCAGGAACTTGTACTCCATTTTATGCCATGTGGCATTCATGAACTTCTGCCTCTGCTGCTTCTGTGATGTTTGTACTACCCTTTCTCTGTTGTAATTCTCTCATCAAATTGTGTCCACCTTACACAGGGTCCACAAGAAGTGTTTTCTGCCCTATGCATTGAAACAAATCTCTGAAAATTACAAATGCAAAATCAAATTTCACTCTTTCATAACAACGGACCCAACAGAAAGTAACAAATGCAGCTTTTGAGCTATTCTTTCCAACATAAAATACAAAAGTTTATGTTGCTGCCTCAAACTTTTTTCCTTCCTTCACTATCTTGACTTTCTTGACCTTTGATCATCAAACTTTGACTTGTAATTTAATTCTATTTGATGAAAGAATATTTATTAAACAAACATTGAACAAAGACAAATTTTTATACACAGACCTCTGAATATGAAGAAGGTGCCCAGTTCTTTGTCTGTCCGAGATCATAACTTGTCTTTCTCAACCCTATTTCAAAACAAAACTCATCTTACACAACAAAGATTCCACCAAAAAAAAAAAAATATTAATAAATAAATAAAAGAAACATCGGAACAAATTAAACAAAGATTAATAAATTAATTAATACATGAAGGTCTGGTACGTACCTGATTCCTTCTTGTCTCCTGGAATATTATGATTACTGTTATGCTGTTTTTGCTGATGAGAATTATTAGTCTCCGATTCCCGACGACGGCGTTTCTGTCTTTCTCTCGCTTTGTGGTTTTGAAACCAGTAGAACACGTTTTTTCCTTCAATCTTACCAAACCTACGGAGCTGTGAAGCAATGTGTTGGATTTGTTCAGCACTTGGTGCATGAGTGCCGCGTCGGTACATTTCTTCAAGGGCAAGTAACTGCTCCGGCGTCGGATTCCACCTGAGCTCCCCAACGGTTGCTCATTGAACTCACTTACTCTACTTTTTCGCATGATCAGGTGCAATATCAGCTGCACCCACCAAAAGAAAAAAAAGGAAAAATTAGAGTTAGTAAATAAGAGTTCTGGATGTTGAATATAAGTAACTGTACATATAAATATCAAAAGATGAGTGAAAAGAAGAAGAAGAAACATACCCAGATGGTGATTTAAGGGCAAGAGATTGGTGTTCTGAGAAGTGAAATTATAATAGAAGGAACTTCAGAAATATTATTGTTTTTCGGAGAAAAAGCAGCGTTAGGGTTTTGAATCAAAGGCCTTGTTACTGTGCCACTGGATGAATTATGATCTGCAGGGATATTATTGAGCTGTTTTTTCACGAGTAACGCTCATTATGAGCTAGAGGAGATAAAGCAAAGCAAAAAATAAAGCTACCTAGCTGATTTCTTTGGTTATATAGTACTTAGATCATAAATAACAATTTTTCTGGATCTCACTCTCACTCAGACACATCTTAGGAAAAGGAAGGCAATAGAAATTAGAAGAAAAAAAAAGTTAGAAATTGGGTTAGAAAAACGGACGCAAGAAAGTGGAAAAAGAAAAGGGAACAAAGACCTAAGGGTGACAGAAAGTTGACCACGCTGTCGCTGAATTACTTACAATATGTGTGATTGTGAAGAAAACTAGGACAAATTAAGCAGAAAAAAGCAAAGGCCCGAGCTAGGATAGCTGCTACAAGCAATATTGAAGCAAGCGTGGAATTTTGGGAGGGAGAGAAGAGAGAGAGAGAGCTGAATTGATATTTAATATAATTCTGATATAAAAACAAACAATGCTAGGGCAAAAGTGGTGTTAAGTATATATATAGAATTGTGAATCATGAAAATGATTCATTGGCCTTAGCCAGCCAGCTCTCCTACATAACACGTACAGTACTACTTGACACTTTCGCATTTACATTTATTGTTGAACTATACATTGTTTAATGTTTTGAGGAGCTTAATCTTATCCGGCTTTAATTAATTCTTTCTGAAAAAGGCTACAAGAACGATTAATTAGCTAATTGCACTACTGTGTATGTATAGCAAGGATGATTGCACAAACTAGAATACGTGCAATTATTAAACATGGCCGGCGCTCAAGCCTCAAGCAGATTCAGCGTTCTGTCATTTTATTATTAGGACACACATGTACCACGATTTTGGTTCAACTTAGGAGAGGGATTGTTTTTAGGATTCCTCCATCTATATCCCTTATATGTTTGACTATAAAATCATAACTTGTTGACACTAAAACCTGATTGTACTGGTGTATCAGCTACCAGCAAATTCTAACGCCAACATATGATTTTGTTTGTGTGGAAAGACAATTTTTACCTCGGTTTAGCACCTAAGCAAAAATTAGCAACCATGAATAATCCTCGGTGAGTTCAACCACAAAAATAGTCA
>JASUUG010000935.1:0-49537 GCA_030449905.1 Luvunga scandens | reverse complement strand
AAACAGGCAATATTGCAAGTACAACAAAACTAAAATGTAGCTTAACAGTAAAGCTAAAATACAACAAAATAAAATTATAGAAAAAAACACTCGAAGCCGGTACTAGACAGTTTCCTTAAAACATATTTGCCACCTAGTGTCAGGTGCTTTAGGTTTAAATGAAATTTTTTTCCCAAGATACAGTGAGAACGAAATAATTTTAGCACACTTTCGTAACGAACTTCCAATGTGCTTGAATTTTTCAATACAAATAAACATCAAAGAGGGAGGAAACTCAATGCAATTGTTTTTGTGTAACATATGTTGTGTACTTGAAAATGAAAGGGGCATTCAATTTGTAAACATTGAGAAGGACATTTTGGTCCTAATAAATAACATTAAGGAGGTGCGACGACTGCCCTAATGGTATGATTAAAAGCTTGTAACCATTGTAATTAATTTAAATTTGTAAAAATTGGGTAATGCAAAAAGCACGTGATTTGTGCTGACATTCAGCATACAGCGCAAAAATTGCACAAAAGTTAAACTACTTTGGCAAATAGCACCCCTTACTTGGGCTCGCATAAGAGAGATCCTTTACACTTGCATTCTACCTCTATGGACATGATTAATCATATATAAACCATTTATACCTTAGCTTTCTTTCCCATGTGGGATAAGTGCATTTTCCTTTTAATTTTTCTAACTCTATGGGTGTATTTTATAACAATTTCTCCTTCATTAGAGCATCATTTTGAGCACATAAATATATCATTTCAAAGTAATAGTAAAGGAGTATCTGAATCACTCCTAGACCTTTCACTTTACACCAAGTTAATCCTACTAAATCATGCCTCAAAATAGCTAATTCTATGCTATTTTTCCAATAAATTATAGGTACTAAGAATGGGGTTGTCAAAGTGAGGTGGTGGTGCTGTTGTTGGTATTGCGAATACAATTTGGTCAAACTGTGGTACTAATTCTATTGTTAGTGTTTGAAAATCAAGAAGCTTTTATCTACAGCCCCTTGAGTAAGTTTGACAAAGGGATCAAACACATCAAGTTGTACATTGTTGGTGACAAATGGCCTCATTTTCTTTAGCATCTTTTCTATAATTTGTATTTTAAGTTCAACTTCATGTCTAGGATCATGTTATGGTGTGAAGTCAAAAATGATTTGTGTTTCCTAATAAAAGTCATTTTATGGTGGTTTGTATTTCAGTTTGAGGTTCTGGCGTAGTATTTAGGTTCATTTGTGGTTTATTGTTTTTGAACGGAAGGTTTTGAAAAATTTGGAGGTATATCAAGATGATTTTTTCTTCCTATTGACTTTTTTATAGTAACTGTTTCACTTGGCTGCTATTGTGCTTGAACATTATGAGTTGGTTGCCTTTAAAATAGAGATAAAACATTTTGAGGTTTAACATTAAGCCTAGCATCAACATCTTCTATATCATCCTGAAACAACCTCCTTTTTAATCACATTCATCACATTAAGTTCTACGAGGCTCATGCATGTCAAACACAATCTCTGTATACTTCTGCTTATCATACAAGTGTCATATTTGATTTAGCTCATGATCATTATCTATTGTAACCTTCTTTCTATTTCGTAGAAATGGAACTTTGATGATAAATCTCTCATGTCCATAATTATTTCTTCCAACTATTCTTTTTAGTGCAACATTGATTAGAACAACTTTACTTAGAAAATCAAGGTCAATTAGACCAACATAAAAAATTTCACCAAGAAAGTTTGCAAAGGCTGTCACACTCAATTTTGTGTAAAATAACAAAAGCATTAGAAATAGAAATCAACAGTAACACCAACATAGCCATTATATCCCAAAACCAAAGTGTCCATGACCAAAAGATGCAAGGTAGACCCAAACACATTTTTATAGTTACGTATGCTAAACAAACACTCATAACAATATATATCAAGAAATCACAAAATGACTATGTATGTATGCATGTTTGCATTTATTTATGTTAGTATGTATTTATTTATTTTTTTATTTTTTAAATATCAACTTTTTTTTACCAGTACTACCGTTAATTTCATTAAAGGTATAATGAAAAAAAAAGCCTTAAATTTATTAAGAACTAGGGTTTCAATTTAATGATTTGAATAATAATAGCAACAGTAGAAATTGAAGATATATACAAATCCTTGTTTTACCATATATTCTCCTACACTACATGAACTTTTTTTAAAATTTTAATGAAAATTAATTGATGAAAACCACGATTCCTTACCTCAGCCATTGCAAGCTCATTGTCTCTAGCAAGCACTCTCCAATTTGATGATATTTGGTACTATTTAGAATCAAAATGCCTTATTTATGGACAAATTTTGATGCTTTATTTCTAAGTTTCCCTCTTTATACTTTGAAGAAGATAATAGTTCGCACAAAGAATTCATGCCGCTTTGCTATTTTTATATTTTACCCACTTATATATTTTCTCTGTGGTAAATAAGTGATTAAAAAATTCATAAATTAGTAATTAAAAATATTTTTATAAAATAATAAAAAATTAGAGGGTAGTTGAAAGGTTGCCTTTAATTAGACATGTGAGACAAGAATGACATTAGTAACATAGCTCTAGGCTATGGGCCTATTTGGAATTACTTTTGAAAGGTTTAAAATAATTTTAAAAATTAAAAGCTAATTTCGTATTGGATAATATTTTTTGAAAATCACTTTTGACAAAATCACCCTATCCTACAGCAAATTTTAAAAAGTATGGAATGAGTAGCTACTCAAAATTTGATTTTGAAAATCACTTTTATACTAAATACAATTCTATATATCTCCTCATATATATTATAAAAATCCAAAATTATCCTTATTAATTAGGAATAAAATCATTAACTTTAAAGAGATTATTATTATTATTATTATTATTATTATTATTATTATTATTATTATTATTATTATTATTATTATTATTATTATTATTATTATTATTATTATTACTAATTATATTTAAATAACAAAATAAGAAGTAAATTCATAATATAAAATATTTATTTTAGTTATCAATTATTATATATATACACAATAAAAAGTATTTTATTTGCATGTTTATAAATGTATCAATAAATTTTATTCAATAATATGTCCAACCTAGTCATTTACATTCTTACATTAGTTTAATAGTAAGATTTTTCAAACACATATGACTACTTTTAAAACTTACAGTACTTTTAAAAATAAATTTTACAAAATATTTAACTGATTCTCTTCACAACTGATTATTTTTATAGCATAACTAACAACAATTATTTTAAAAGTTATATCATTATCAAACTGACCCTAACACCTATTATGACATTTGTTCAAATACGATTTTGTCCTTTCAAATGTTAACTTTCACGAAGAGATCATGGTGTAAGTTGATGTTTTCATATCTTTGGGGCATATTGAGCATGGTCACTCTCAGTGGGGAGTAATTTCAATTTTACGTTAAAAACATGTTTATAATTTAATTAATTTCTCTTATTGATGATGGCAGAATTTAATTAAAACTCTTTGACGATTAATTTTTTATAACATTCATATAAATATATAAAATAAGGTTTCATAAAAATTTTATAAGCCTGTTAGGAGTTACACTTGTAAACTAAGGAACATTACCCAAAAGTAAAGATAAGGGTAGCTAGTTTTAGACTTTTGAGGAATCTTTGCCAACTACACTTAATTAATCATACAAAAGAATAGTGAGGAAATAACGAGTGGTGATATTAAACCCCTTTAATTTATCTTATAATGTCCCGCTTTTCAATTAATAACATTTATTTCATAATTGACCTTATTGAAAAATAAAAAGAATTAAAAAAAAAATTCGTCTCTCTCAAGTTTTTAATAGATTAACTTTTCATCTCTCACATCTCTCTTGCCTTTTTAATTGATTTACAACTTGAATGAAATGTTAACTCTTAATTAAATCCCAAATTAAAATTAAACAAAATCTTAGGTCTCACACAAAATCAAAACCAATATCGTCAATAACAACAAAAAACCCATCGCTTGTTTATAAAATTCAACAAAATCTAACATTAAAATTCACTGTATGTTGGTGAGGTGATGGATTGATGATAAAGAAGATAGGTGCAAAGCCTGGTTGTGTTGTTGACTTATAAATTCTTTGTTGATGAAGTGATGGGAGTTATAAAGTTATACTACTACAAAGAGAGAAGGCGGTAGATAAAATAAAATAAAATAAAATAAAATAATAATTTTTATTTAATAAGGGTAATTTTATAAAATAATAAAATAAATTTAAAAAATAAGTGAGTCGACGGAATAATTTGAAGGGTCAAATATTACTGCGAATTTGCAGTCGGTATGAATAGTTCACGTGCAAGCCATGAGATGAATCTTTGATTTGACAGTGAATACTTTAGTTCAAGCACAAATTGCTTTTTATGTTTAGAGTCCATTTTGATGGTGGGCTTATGGGCCTCCAACTGCACCTAATCACACCAGTAGCTCCTCAACAACCCAAAGGTTCTGAAGGAGGGGTCACACGCTGTTTGCTCAAGAAAGGAATCCCACTTTTTGATTCGGGAGGAAAATGAAATGCGTTGTTCCGTACCCAGATTCTACCGGGACAGGATGACATCAGCGAAACTCATCGTCATCAACAATAAAGATTAGCAGGTAAAAAATCGTCAGCAGTTTCACTTGATTTCATGATTCTTTTAATTTTTATATTCTCTTCCCAGGCATTGGGTTCCATTAATATTACATAATTGATGAAATAAATTGTTTTATTTTTTATTGATAAAATAAGTTGTTGAACAAAAGTAGGTATTTAATAAATTGTAGTGTTAAGAGTGCTGTGAATCTAAAAATAAAATTTTTTTAATAAATTTTATTATTGGAGTGTTATTTCATAGTATAATGATCCAAATAATTACAAGTTTAAATTATCTTTTTAAAAAAAAATTATAACAGCTTGCTCTAGAGTTAATTTCTATAGTATAATGATCCAAATAATTACAAGTTTAAATTATCTTTTTTTAAAAAAATTATAACAGCTTGCCTAGAGTTAAACCATAAATCTATATTCTAATTTCATTTATTTTTGCATAGATCGTCTTTATTTTTATTTAACTTAGTTGACTAAATAAAGCTTTATTCCATAACTATAAATAATTTTTATTTATAAAGGACACTTAGGCCAGTTTGAATCACAGAATTGCTTAAATAAATTACTTTTATTATACTTGATGAAACAAGCTTAATTCTGATTAAAAATAGTATGATATTGATAAATCATGTTACATGATTCTATTTGTTTAATTTATTTTAAAAAAGTCGTATACATGCATTTGTTAAATTTTATTACAAAAATATTATTTTATTATATAACGACAAATGTATATAATTTTAAATTACATTTTATTTTTTAGAGTATGTTTGATACTATTTAGGCATGCCTTTTGTTTTTTAAATACATAAAATATATAAAGAAACAAACCCAATTATATAAAATCTAATGAACTTCATAATCACGCATAAAATACGATAAAAATTCATACTAATATATAATCCAAATAAAATAAAAAGTAATATGCATTACATTCATATTAAACCTATTACAATAAACACGTTGTATATAGAAAAAAAATACGATTGAATGTTAAAATCAATGAGTTAAATTAATTTTAAAAGTCTGGTAAAATTTCATGAAATTTTTCATAGTTCAAAGAAAATTTACATAATCATATGCAAGTCTTATTAAATCTTATAATAGAAATAAAAGTAAAATATAAAAATATAACTTTCATGGATCAAAACTTTATAATTTGTAAGGGTAATTTGATTATACTAGTAATATAATATCTAATGGCTTATATATTACGTGTATGGAAAAATAGGATATAATTATCTTTTTGTGAAAATAATAAAGGTTATAATAGGAATTTAAAAAATAGTGGTGACTTTTTCTTTTTAGCCGCATGCATGCCCTAAATCAATTTTTATTTCTCTACCATCCTGGGGCGATCAACCTTAGTCCACACGGTAGCCGTAGAGGATTTACACGCTACACTACCAACCAACTCTCACCACGCCAAAAAGAATGAAATGCTAACTTATTTAATGTCTACTTATAAAAAAACAATCCTCTACTCACTTTTAAAAATTACTGTCAAAATAAAGAAAAATTATAAAATAAGTAGATTTTATAGAGTTTAACAAACACAATTTTTGTCAAAAATTATGAAATAATCACTTTATTAAATTTCAATTTCAACTTGCATACGGGGCCTCATTTTGTATATATTTGTGTAAACAAGATATGCTCACTTTTTTAAAAAAAAATTGTAAATATGACCTCAAAAATGTAGCCTAAAAAATAATACATGAATAAATAAAATTGTTACATAAGATAATTCATAAAATATTACAAGATCGCAATTTGTTAAGGATACAACAATAACAAAAAATCTAATATAATCAAAAATATTTAAATGACTAAAAATAAATCAACTGTCCTTAATTTTATCATTTACTCCAAAAATATGCATATTAAGTAAGATTCTCTCTTGGTTTGAGCTTTTATAATCTTTACAAATCTTATATTACTTAAATTTTAATACTTGTATATGATTAAAATTTAACTATTTTTACTTTTTCACGTCGATAAATTTATTTAGAAAATGATCAAATTAAGAGAGATCCTATTTTGAATACTAAAATACTAAAAGGAGAGGAAGTTAAAGAGAATCCAATCTGACATGCCAGCCAATTAATTTATGCATAAAGCTAAAAAAGGCGGCGATGTTCATTTTGAGGGAAATTGAAACAAGGATTCATGTTATCTCGACAAAATGAATGGTATGTATGATCCTTGCTCCATTTTGCATTAATAGCAGGACGATATGTAGACATGGCTACATTCATTAAAATGTAACAGTCCATGATAATGGGTAGATTCAAATCTACAAAATCGTACAAACAACGAATGTGAACGAATGCAGGTGTGACTAAATTATATTATATGTAACTTGCATTTAACTTAAGCGTCGCGCTTAAGTCTAAATATGTATCTAATTAAATAACACTTATATTAATTGTGTTTTTTTTTTCTAAGTAGCTCGCTTTAGGTTGTTTTGTGTTTGACAACAAATGACAAAAATAAAACTTATTAGTGTAAGAGCGGATTTAGGATTATTTTTAGAAGCTCAAAAATAATTTAAAATAGAAAAATGATAATTTTAGTATTTTGTTTGATAATTTTTTTAAAAAATAATTAAATCCTACAATAGATTTTAAAAAGTAGAGAATAAATAGTTTTTCAAAATCTGATTTTGAGAATCAATTTTTTATTTAATCCACCTCTACATATATCTTCATATACATTAACAAATCTAAAATTATTCTTATTCAATTAGAAAATAAAATCATTAAATTTAAAGAGATTATTATTATTGCTAATTATATTGAGATCGCAAAATAAAAGAATAAATTAAAAAATTATTTTGGTCATCAATTATTATATATACATAATAAAAAATATTATACATACATGCTTACAAATGCGATAAATTTTATTTAACATTACGTCTAATTTAAATATTTATATTCTTACAAAGCTTAATAATAATATTTTATAAATACATATGATTATTTTTAAAATTTACAATATTTTTAAAAATAAATTTTATCAAATATTTAATTAATTTTCTTTTACAACCGATTATTTCTACAATACAACTAATAAAAAATTTTTTAAAAGTTATAATATTATTAAAATGACACGAAAGCTGTGCTCCTAAAGCAATGAATATCCCTCTTCCAAGAAAAAGAATATGAAAATTCATCAATATGTTCCCTACAACTCCTTATTAATTTATCCTAATTCTAGGTAATAATTAATTTTTTTTAAAAATAGCTTGAGAACCAGCTATATGGTTTTTCGATTTTACATTTCAAAATCGAGTTTCGTATATGAAATTAGATATTGTATGCTTTACGCAATACTTGAGTATTGAAAAGAAATTTATGTTCTCAAAAGGCTGTCTTGATAATGATGTTTACACAATGACGTGTACTTTAATTAAATAAGTCTTTGATAAAATGGTAGCTAAAACAATTACTCACAATATTGTAGTGTGAAATCGATAGGTCATTTGACTTAGAAAGTGGTAATTTATTTATGAAAATGAAAGGGAATTATCGATTAGAACTTTCTTAATTTGAATTTTTAGCAAATAAAATTTTAATGAGTAGTTTATAAATAAAATATAAAATAATTAAATGCAAATCGCATACATTACCTGAATTTCTATCAAGGATGATCAAACAGACTACATATTCAATGTTCCGAGTAGACCACGTCATTTTATTTGCCTCAATAGTGTCCTGCGACCGCTTGCATCACTTTTTCTTGGAAGAAATATTCAAGGCCTTTCGTGTACTTTTATAGAAAATTCAATAAATTAGTCAGACTTTTGAATAATACGCTCAATTGACTACATCCAACATCGCACCGCCTAGCATAGCTTTTCATTAGGGCATATCCTCCCTGCCCCACTTTTCATTTGTTTTTTTTTTTTTTTAATTCTTAATCACATCAATTGTGACATAAAAAGATGATTCTAATTTTACTTAGAGATAATATAATATGAATATGAATAAATATAACTTAATACATACATACACAAATACCACACACACACATATATATATCTATATATTAAAAATTAAAGTAAATATAACTTTCAACTTTATGGAAGTAGTGATGAGGTATTTTATGGTTTGTTCATAGGATTAAAATTCAGTTCTGAGCTTATTTTTTATCAAGCAAAATGAATTGTTAGGATTGATTATGAATTTTTATTTTGATATTTCTCTTATCTGACAACTAACAACCGTGTAATTTAGTGTTAAGTAAAAACTCAGCTCACCATATATTTTTTTATGATTATAAAAACTTTTGGTTAGTTGGGTAAATCCGTAAAAAGCCATTGACTTTAGTCACATTCGTCTAATCTATAAATAACTAAGAGATTTCATGCAACATCGGCATTGTCAAAAATGGAAACTATCAAAATCACCAAAAAGCACCATAAACACCTTAACAATCCATTCCCACCAACCCCAAAATCTCTGCCATTAATCCAAGGATCTCTTACCTTCAATTGTGAAAACTGTCTTCTCACCAAATATTCACAATCGGTAATGATTTTGAGATTCTCTGAGTTCAAACAATGGTGGGTATCTCTCAATTTCTCATCAATCTAAGCCAACAAGACCCTTATGGTCTAGCATCCCAGGAAAAGCCTTTGTCTCTGCAGCACTGGCTGAGACTCTGGTGGAAGAAAGCAGAGGCTCTTTCGTTATCAAAGACAGACATGTTCATTTGCTGTGTCAGGATCAAACTATTGATGATATAAGAGTGATTAATGATCAGTTTCACTTTGACGGTCCTTTTACTTTACATCAGAATATCCAGTTCCCTCTTGTGCTTATAACAGGATGGATTTTCAGTAAAAAGATTAAGAATACAAATCAAAGTTATGATTTATAACAAGGATATACAATTTGAAACAAAGGCAGGATATTGGTTATTGTTTGATCAAAAGACTACTCACCAAATCGGATTTGATTTGAAGCTTGGTCAACCCAAATTTGAGATCAGGCAGAGAAGAATGGGTCGGATTCGGATCCGGAAGAGAAAGCTTGGGTGGTGTTGGTCGCTTACAAGGCCCACAGGGTTTGTAAGAATTTCCTCAACAGAGACTGAGTCCCAGCCAGCGGCGGAGTTGAAGATTCCAATTCCACAGCATAGAGAATTCAATAGGGTGTTTTTGACATATTCAAGTGAAGAAAAAGAGAGATTTTATGGTTTTGGAGAGCAGTTTTCTTATATGGATTTCAAAGGCAAAAGTGTTCCCATTTTTGTTCAAGAACAAGGCATTGGAAGAGGAGACCAACCTATTACTTTTGCTGCCAATTTGGTTAGCTACAGGTACATACTACATAGTACCCCACTTAAGATCACTCGTGTTTCGTTCTTAAACACCTGCTTATAAGTCATAGTAACATATTTTCTTCTTATAGGGCAGGGGGTGATTGGAGTACCACTTATGCTCCATCTCCATTTTATATGACTTCCAAAATGAGGTCTGTTTACCTTCAAGGATATGATTATTCTGTGTTTGATCTCACAAGAGCTGATAGAGTTCAGATACAGGTAAATTGTGCAATTTATAATTTTCTGAATCTGAGAGCACGGTTAAAAATCAATGATTAAAAATTGACTGATATTTTGTAATTCCATTGTGTTCTCTGCACAATCAAATTTACAACCGCAATTTGAAAAGGATTAATTAAAAGCCTGAGACATATTGAGGCTCATTCAGATTTTAAACTTGCAGTTTCCCATTTTCTGTATACTGGAGCTTGCAGATACATGGAAATTCAGTTCAGGGAAGGATACTGCACGGAAACTCACCTTGTGAGCTCATTGAACACTTCACAGAAACTATTGGGAGGCCTCCTGTGCTTCCTGATTGGATCATTTCTGGAGCTGTAGCTGGAATGCAGGGTGGCACAGATGCTGTACGTCGTGTCTGGGATGCACTTAGGAGTTATCAAGCTCCAGTTTCAGCATTTTGGTTGCAGGTTCAACTTCACAAACTTACCAATATATTTTGCAACATGTCAGTTTCAAGGTGCACCATATTCCACAAGATTTCAACTGGTGCAACGGTACCAAACTTTTAGCAGTCTGATATACACCTTTCAAAATATGGATATTTTATAATTTCTAATTTAGACCACAACTGAACGACTTCAAATTCCAAATTCAGTCCCTTCAGCGATATCTGATAGAATAAACACAACTCACATTCATATTTCATACCATAGCATGCATCATATTTGATTGTCTAACAACTTTTGATTAGGACTGGGTGGGTCAACGGGAGACATTGATTGGGTCACAACTGTGGTGGAATTGGGAAGTGGATACAACAAGATATAAGGGATGGCAACAACTTGTTAAAGATCTCAACGCTCATCATGTTAAAGTGATGACATATTGCAATCCTTGTTTGGCACCGGTACGTATGTTCTCCAATTTAACATATAATAACGGCTATGGCATTTGTACAGCCTTATATTGTGATATTTGGCAACATACTTAAAATTTGCCGCATTCTCTTCTGAATATTCTACTTGCTTTCACAGTCTCACGAGAAGCCAAATAGAAGGAGAAATCTTTTTGAGGAGGCCAAGAAGTTGGACATACTGGTAAAAGATAAGAATGGTGAACAATACCTAGTTCCAAACACAGCTTTTGATGTGGGAATGTTGGATTTGACACACCCAGATACAGCAAGTTGGTTCAAGCAGGTTTTACAAGAAATGGTGGAAGATGGAGTTAGAGGATGGATGGCCGATTTTGGTGAAGGCCTGCCTGTGGATGCCATCCTTTATTCAGGTTTGAATTCTAATTTCTTTCTTGATTGACCTTCACTCCCATGTGAGGCTGTTTGAAACTAAGTGAAACAAATGACTAAAAGTTTGATGGTCATTTGATTAGCATTTCTCATGTGCTTTATGTCAAACAATTAGTTTAAACTATCACTATTCTAAAGCTCAACTTATAAGAAATGATGTATGATGAAAGAACTCTACCTCTCAAGCTATACCTTTCCTCTAAAGCTTATACCTTTTGCAACTGTTAACAATGCTTGTGATATTGTAGGAAAGATGGATCCTAGTCATGAAACGAGTTTCTCTAGTTAACTGTTGCCTATTAATTACCCTTTTTTTTGGCAAACATGCAAACTGTTGCCTTTTTGGCAAACTACTTACTTGCTGAATAAACTCACCAACACTTATGCAGTCCATATTCACCTCAACAAGCAAAAAGAAGTGGAGGATTAAATAAAGAGAATCTGTAGGCATCAGAGATCCCAGTTGATTGCCCTAATAAGCAAGTGCTAACTGAGTGAAAAGTAGGAACCTACTGGTTCTACATGATTTAAAAAACTGCTTAATATTTTGTGATAATACTATTCCTTTTTATTCGCATGATTATTTATCTAGTTAAATGTTACTCTATTAGGTGAAGATCCTATTTCAGCCCATAACAGATACCCAGAACTATGGGCCCAAATTAACCGAGAGTTTGTGGAAGAATGGAAAGATAAATGTACAGGTACAAAAAGGGGAGACAAAGAAGAGGATTTGGTTTTTTTCATGAGAGCAGGTTTTAGAGATAGTCCCAAATGGGGGATGCTGTTTTGGGAAGGAGACCAAATGGTAAGTTGGCAAGCTAATGATGGGATAAAGAGTGCCGTTGTTGGCTTACTGAGCAGTGGACTTTCTGGTTATGCTTTTAACCACAGTGATATTGGAGGTTACTGTGCAGTAAACTTACCTCTAATCAAATACAGAAGAAGTGAAGAGTTGCTGTTGCGATGGATGGAGCTAAATGCTTTCACCACCGTTTTCCGGACTCACGAAGTAAGTTAAAAATTTCTTTTCAGAAATTCATATACCTGCATTAACATTGACAGTATCATTACTAGCATCTTTTATGAGTGAAGATGAAATGAGTAAATAAGTTATTACGCTCTTTTGAAATAACCAAGTCAGCTAACCCATTTTCATGCAGGGAAACAAACCATCCTTCAACAGCCAGTTCTACTCAAACCAACAAACGTTATCCCATTTTGCACGATTTGCTAAAGTATATAGAGCATGGAAGTTCTACAGAATCGAACTTGTAAAGGTGATATATGCACACACGTGATCCATTCAATTCAACTCAACATTTTCAGTGTGAATTCTAACAAACCTCTTTCTCGCTTTCTAACAGGAGGCTGCTCAGAAAGGTCTTCCTGTATGCCGTCACCTATTTCTCCACTACCCAGATGATGACAAGGTGCAGAGATTGAGTTACCAGCAGTTTTTGGTGGGTACTGAGATCTTAGTTGTGCCAATCCTAGACAAAGGAAAGAAAAAAGTCAGAGTTTATTTTCCAGTTGGGGAAACCAGCACTTGGCAACATATTTGGACAGAAAAGATATTTACAGGGCAAGGTTCTGAAGCTTGGGTAGAAGCTCCAATTGGCTATCCTGCTGTATTTGTTAAGGCTGATTCCATTGTTGGAGAAACTTTTAGGAAAAACCTAAGAAATTCAGACATTCTTTAAGAAAGCAGCTCAAAAAGGGAGGGCTGGTTTCTTAATTCTGTTTCAATGAGTAGACTGATTTCTGCAATAATGTTTAACTTAGAATAGTAATAAACACTTCCCATGTTATTCGAAAAGGTATATATTCTAGTCCATGATCAAGTAGTAGTTACTCTCTTTGGCTACTTAATTAATCATTAGTACTCATTTTAACATTCCCCTCTTACTAATTGCTCAACATGCTACTTCACAACACAATAATCTTGGACCATTAAGCGATGGACATTTAACTTGCTAGAAGCTGCTAGAACACATCTCTATAATAGATCAATACTTTGAACTATACCAGAAGGGAATTAACTTGAACCAGATTCCGAAAAGTCCATCCGCATATGATTTAAACTTAAATCAATATTAACAATTTAGAGTGATTTAATACTAACTGAACACAAACAACATAACTATGCAACATTTTTCTTCTAAACATCACCTTTGCGCTCAGTTCTTAATACTTTAGGAATGATAATGTTATGGAAAATTCATCCGTGTATTGCTACACACACACACACACATATGTATACATATTCTTTTAATTGAAAAGGAAAGCCATCTTTGAAATGATTACAAACAAAAAGTATATTACAATCTGTTGAGAATCTAGATATAAATAATTATAGTACAACTAGTGCATAAGTCTACCGAGGCTAGCTCATAAATATAATCCCACTAATATTAGGGAGATATCTACTGCTACATTTTGTGGGAAGGGGGTTAAAAAGCACCTACTGTGGCTCAATCTTTATATTCATCTTCATTACTATAAGGGAAACATAGGTTTGATAAATGGTTGTGACATAATCTGACAAAAAAAGATTTGATAAATGGTTGTGAAAATAATATGTTAATAACACTCAGTACCAACTAGCAAGCAGCAGATAATCAATTAACCAAATCGAAATTTAGTGAAGGATCCTGTAATCATCAGAAAGGTGGGTTTCCTAATTTTTCAAAACTCAGTAGCTACTAGCAAGCAGCTTCCCACAAAACTACACAACACAATTACTGCAACACCAGTAACACTATCCATTTATCCCTCACCACCGGAACAAACAGATGTCACGCAGAATAAGCTCAATTGCAACAGAAAACAAAACCAAACCTAACACAAGCATAACTTGATTTTTGCATAATATCCAGTTGCATCAAAAGTGTTAACTCGACTGGAACTTTAACAATCAGACTAAATTCCGGGGCGGGGAGGGGAAGTAACTTACATGAAAGGATTTGGCAATCACAGTTTGAGACTTTGAGATGTATGAGCTTGAAGACACACTGGAGATGAAAGCTTTTTGGTTTTGTTGTTAGTTTGGTTTAGTTCTGTTTCTAAGTCATCCATTTCTAACGGATTCGGACGCTTACTAGCATATTCTCTCCTAAACCCGTGAAACAAACGGATTTTTATTTGAATATACCCCGTTTACCCTTAAATAGTAAACTTATAACTCGTTGCATACATATGCCCTAAGAAAGAGAAGAAAAAGTAAAAAATATCCTTAAAAAATCATCTATCGTTATTTCCTCACTTCACCATTTCACATTTTCTTACACCTCATAATTTCTTTATTCCTCTATCACAATGTTCTCATCTCTCACCATTTTATCTCTTACCTCTAATACAAAGGTGTCTTTTTGTTTTTAAAACACAAACTCTACAAAACAATCTTACCTGTGCATTCTCAAGTGATGGATAACGTATGTTTAGAAAATATAAACATTTTGTATAATTGTGTGTTTATGGTTTAATATGATTTCATTACAAATATATTTGCTAATGATTTATGAGTTTGTAACAATATATTATCCCTTTTAGTGCTTGCACACATACATTATTGCAAAAATGTAGGGATTTAACATCAAAATATTTAATTTAAGTTTTGAGTAATTGAAAAATGATTCCAAGAACAAGTCAAGTATGAAGTTGGGTAAGTTGAGTATTTAGTCAAGTAAAATATGATGTAAGGGAGTTGATTAAATTGAGTATTTAGTCAAGTTAGAAGTTGAGTAAGTGGAGTATCTAATATAATAAAAACTGAAGTGAATCGAATAAGTTATGATGTAAGTTTGGTTAGGAATTCGAGAAATATATCGAGTAATAGTAAACCTAATAGTAAAGTAGTATAGAATAATTCGAGTAAATAATGAAACAAGTCTCTAAACAAGCCAGATAGAAGTCAAGTAAATTTACGAATAAGTCGAGTATTAGTCGAGTAAATCTATTGAATAAGTTGAATATTAATAAATTTAAGTCTTTTAAAAACATCGAGTAGGACATAAGTAATTTTTTGAACAAGTCGAATATTAATTATTTTAAGTTGTTTAAAAAAGTCAAGTAAGTTTTTGACTATGTCGAGTAGGGATTGATAAATCTTTTGATTACTTTGAGTATCAAGTTGAGTAAGTCTTTTGAACAAGTTGAGTAAAAACTGAGTAGTCTTTTAAAAAACTTGAGTATTAATTATGTTAAGTTGTTTGAACAAATGAAGTAAGTCTTTTGAACACACTCCCAAGGGCGTGGTCGGGTTGGTTGGTAGTGAAACTAGGGTTGGCAATAAACTCCGGATCTAGCCCGTATCCGCAAAGATCCGAAAGATCCGGATTCGGATCTTAACTTTTAAGATCCATGCGGATTCGGATCCGAATATGGATGCAAGTGCATTCGAAAAATCAAATATTCGGATCCTCATTATTATATAATTAAATTATTTATTTAATTAAATTTCAATTAAAAATATATATAAATTAAAATATTTATAAGCATAATTAATTCGATAATCTTCATTGACTATAAAAAGTATGTTAAAAAATTAATAATAATAATAATAATAATAATAATAATAATAATAATAATAATAATAATAATAATAATAATAATAATAATAATAATAATAATAATAATAATTATTATTATTATTATTATTATTATTATTAGAGAATATTGTAATGAATTGGTTTACCTAAGATTTTTTTATTTTTTTATTTTTGATTTATGTTATGAAATTATCATTTGTGAATTTATGGTGGTATTGTACATTATTTATATTGAATTGATGTTAAATTGTTAATTGTTAAATTATAATTAAATTTTATTTGATATTACTAAGTAAATTATTAAATTAAAATTATATTTAAATTTAAAAATATGCAAATTTGGATATCAAGAAAATCCACCCGCAATCCATGCCGATCTTACCCACATCTGGATCCACATATTTTTTTCTGGATCTGGATGTGAATCCGGATGTTAAAAGTTCAATGTGAATCCGAATTTGAAATTTGCCATCCCTAAGTGAAGCTGTCACTTTACAAGCCTGGATGCGATCCTTGGGAGTGGTAAGAGAGGTAAAAATTATATTTGGACTTGTTCACCCCCCTTTACTTTTAAAAAAGAATTTAAAAAAAAAAAGTTTTTTGAACACGTCGAGTATGATTTTAAAATCTAATTGCTTGTTACTGTCCATAAAATAATGGATGAGATAATTGATAAACTATGCTTTATTTATTTTCTTAATGTTATTTAAACATATATTAAATTCAAAATTATTTGTCTATATAGAGTTTGATGGAGGATTGTAGATGGTGTGTTGTTGTTAAGGGGTGGTGTCATAAAGATTTTGGGTCATGGAGAGGAGATAACAACATCATTTTTACAGATGTGCCGCACAAAAGCCCCTGGCCTAAATGGGCTGCCGACAGTCTTTTTTTAAAAGCATTGGATGATGGTTCATGAAAGGGTGATCACCACATGCTTCATGTATTCAACGAGCAAAGTAATGTTGCTCCACTAAATCACACGTATCTTGCTCTTATTCCTAAGGTGGAGAAACCAAAAAAAGTGGTTGAGTACAGACTTATAAATCTTTGTAATATAATTTATAGGATTGTGGCAAAAACCATTGCAAATAGACTTAAGAAAATACTCCACAAAATCATATATTTCTCTCAATATGCTTTTATCCTTAATAGGCTTATAACTAACAATGTTATTATTGGGTATGAGTGTCTTTACAAAATTAGACATAACAAGGGGAAAAAAAAAATGGGCTTGTGGCGTTAAAATTATATATAAACAAAGCCTATGATCGAGTAGAGTGATCTTTTGTAAAAGCAACAATGCTTAGACTAGGGTTTTTTTTATGCTGGGTTGAATTAATTATGAGATGTATAACCATCACATCTTTCTCTGTTCTTATTAGTAGGGTTGCTAAAGGGTTGATAAAACCTCAAAGAGGGCTTAGACAAGAATGCCTTTTGTCTTCATATATTTTTTTTATCTTGTGTGATGAGGTGTTTTCTAGCTTACTGATGCAGGCTGAAAATCAAAACCTCTTACATGGGCTGAGGTTTGGAAATAATATCACAATATCCCACTTGCTGTTCGCAGACGACAATTTGATTTTCACAAAGGCAATGGATGCTTATTGCAAGCAACTCAAAGCAATTTTTGATCGCTACACCATTGCTTCTGGACAACTATTCAACTTAGGCAAATCTTCAATGTTTTTCAATGGTAATACCAAAGGTGACCAAGTGACTGCAATTAAAGAAATCTTCCACTTGAATATTGTTTCCAGACATGAGAAGTATCTTGGGCTACCATCCATGATTGGAAGAAACAAAAGGAACTTCTTCAATGATATAAAGCTTAGAGTAATAAGCAAGGTGTCAAGTTGGCGACACAAGCATTTTTCTAGTGGTGGTAAGGAGGTCCTTATCAAAGCCATAGCCTAAGCTGTTCCAATTTATACTATGAGTGTGTTCAAGATTCCTCAGGGGCTATATGATGATATCCAGAAAGTTATAGCTAAATTTTGGTGGGGATCAAAGAATAAAAAAGAGGCATCTATTGGGCTAAATGGGAGAGGATTAGTAAAGCAAAGTGCAGGAGGTGGAATAGGTTTCAAGGAATTCTCGTGCTTCAATCATGCCTTAATAGCTAAGCAAGGGCGGAAGATTTTACAGTTTCTAGACTCATTAATGGCCCAAGTTTTGCAAGCAAGATACTTTAGACAATTGAATTTCTTGTAGGTACTTTAGACAATCGAATTTCTTGCAGGCTAAACTGAGGTCCAATCTTTCTTATATCTAGAAAAGTATTATGTGGGGGAGACTCGTAATCCAGAAGGGCTGTAGATGGAGGATCGGTTCAAGATACAAAGTGCAGATTTACAATAGTGATTGGATTCCAAGACCATAAACTTTTAGACCAATCTCCACCCTAACCCTTCCCTGTGATATTGTGGTTGCCGAGTTGATTGATGACAATCAAAGCTGGAATTGGACCAAAGTGTACCAACATTTTATAAAGGAAGGTGCAGATCTAACAGACATTCCACTCCCGCGAAGACCAAAGCTCAATCAGATCTTTTGGCACTATGATAAGAAAGGCAATTATTCGGTCAAAAGTGGATATCATATTGCGCAAAAAACAAAGTTTCAAGACTTTCCTAACTGCTCGGTTAATGAACTATGCATCTGGAAAAATATTTGGACTGGTACTCTACTTGAAAAAATTAAGATCTTTATGTGGAGAGTTGTTCAAAACTTATTACCGTCAGTTGAAAATCTTTGGAGGAAAAAAGTGATACCAAATCCTATTTGTCAACTCTGTAAAAAGATGGAAAGCATCTATCATGCTTTGGTGTACTGTAAATCAGCTAGAAAGATATGGAGAATGGTCTCTTTTGCAGATAAAGTCTATACTTTTGCAGAACAAAGCATGACATATGTGCTAAAAGGTATGACAGAAAAGTTGAATCAAGCAGAATCCGAATTGTTGGTGGCGGTTTTTTGGGCAACCTAACATTCAAGGAACTTATTTCTCTTTGAAGGGAAGAAAGTATATCCTTGGATCTCCAAGGCAAAAGCTGAGGCAGTTCCGGAATTTTATAAAAGAATCAAAACTCTAAGTGCATCATACCAGCAAAGCAGATCAATTCAGAAGCAGCAACAGCAGTGGATCCCACCTCCTCGAGGGTGGCTCAAGACCAATGTGGATGCAGCCACAAATATTAAAAAGCAATCAGCAGGCTTAGGAGTTGTTGTTAGAGACTTAAATAGGAACTGTATAACGACTGCGGTAAAAACATCAAAGTTCTATGGAGATATTACTTATGCAGAGGCTGAGGCTGCAGAATGGGGGCCACACAGATAGCAAAAACTATAGAGGTGCCTTCAATCATAGTGGAAACTGACTCTCAAGTTGCTTCTGACCTATTCAACAACAGGCAGAGCAGTAGAACTGAAGTTTACTGGCTGATATTGGAGGTCCAAGATCTAGCTAAGGAATTTTGTAATGTTGAAGTACAACATATTCCAAGACATTGTAATGTCCATGCCCACTCTTTAGCTAAATTGGCTTTTAATTATGAGTCTGTTGTATGGATGGGTACATTCCCAGAAAACATTCTATCTTTTTAGTCTGTAGATGAGTGAAGGTTATTATTCCTTTCCCCTCCCCCCCCAAAAAAAAAACAAGGCCTAAGAACACTGAAGAAAAAGTATAAATCTTACATATTAACTAAAACCTGTACAGCTGTCCGAATAACCTTTTACAAGAATAGAATCATCTTGAATGTGAGCTCTGAACTTTTCTATTTGTTTTCCTGCATTTTAAATACAAAAACTTATGCTCTCATACTAAGTGATGCCCTAAATATCAAGATGATCTAGGTTTACGAGGTTTGCAGCATTCTGGATGAGTTCCTTCCGAGTGTCCACCTATTAAAAAAAAGAAGCACGAGTAAGAACCATGTCACTAGCATACATCTCCCAACCTACAGCTTACAACAAATATAAGAGCTTATCTAAAATTAGCTAGAACAGCACATGGACATGATTATTACACAGGAAACTAAAGAAAAAGGTTTTCATGGACGTCCTGAAGGATTAACTTGGCATTATGGTAAGGAAGCTCACTATCTACTGTACAAATAATTTGGTCCACATCAGGTTTTGCATTTGTTATTTGCAGATTCCAAATCCACCCAACCCCTCATCCCAAAGAGAAACAAATGAGGGTAGAACAATATCAGCAGAAGTTAAATTTTTTCTCAAAGAGAACTAAAATCTAAAACTTTTCAAAACTTATCTACTTACCCTGGCCCCCATGAGGGAGGAGAAAACAACATTTGCTTCTGCTGCGTCTTCAATCACTAGTTGCTTAAGCATTCTTTGCTCTGGGTTCAATGTTGTTTCCCACAACTGCACAGGCATCATCTCTCCCAATCCTGCATTTTACCCATGCTAATAGTAAGTAAAACTACAAAGAAATTTTCTTAGGACAGCAAATTTCAGCAGGTTGGTCCCTGAGATTGGCCAGCAGTCAGCCTTCAGGTTAGCTCTTCATCATCATTATGAATTCAAAAGACACATCTTCTATATAAATATGGACCATTTTTAAAGACGGCAGTGAGCAAAATGCATAAAAATGCCGATTGCAAACAAAAGTGAATAAGCATTAAGCAATCTCTTTTGTTGTTGAAAAGATAGTTATGATCACTGAACAAATATCTTGCATCAGCTAGTTATATTAAAAGAAAGCCACAGTGTTTTCTTAAAAATGATTAAACTGAATGAGATGAACTACCATAAAAAGTGTTCTCTAAGGGAAGAAAGGCCTGCGATTGTCATCTTACACATACAAAAACAATTTTAGATGATTATGCAGGGCATTCTCCTCCTTAAGGAACAGAGTGAAATTTTGGGGTGCTTTTAGGGCATTAATGACATCAAAGTTCGGAGATTTTTCTTTCAAACAAATTTTAAAGATGCTATCCCTTGACTTTGCCTTGAGCAACTGTCAAGTCATAAGGGAACAATGTATCATGAACACTAAACACAGGCTTCAAGCGTGAATACAAACATAAAGGAACCAGAAGAGTTGTCTTGTTTATCATACCTTTGAACCTCTGAATGCTATATGAAGCATTTGAAGGGAAGGAGCTCTGGACCTTCTTTAGCCCTGCATCATCATAGCAGTACTGTACTTGCTTTCCCCTCTCAACCTAGACAATTCAGAAAAGATGACATATGTTTATTGTTTCAATTATATGCTTTTACTTGGCAGATTTGTCACAGCCAAAAACAAACCTTGTAGAGGGGTGGAACACCAACATAAATGCAACCTTCATCAAATAAGGCTTTCTGCAAGCAACAATTTTATCAGTTTGACTTTTCTCAAATTCTATATTCCAAAGACTTTCTTTCTTTCCTCTACAAAGGCATTCAATCTTCACTTTTATATACCTGATATCTGTAGAAAAATGTCAATAACAGTGTTCGGATGTGAGCACCATCCACATCAGCATCTGTTAATATGATGATCTTATGATAACGCAGAGCCTCTTTTTTAAAATCCTCTCCCTGAAACAAAGAAAATTTTAAGTTCGTGAAAGAAGTCAGGAAGTTAAAGCCAAAAATAAATTAATTAATTAAATAAAAACAGCATGATTTAACCTTTACTCCAAGTCCAAGAGCACGAATTAGATTCTGAATTTCTTCATTCTTGTACATTGCTGCCTCATCCTTTCTTTCAACATTTAAAATTTTACCTCTCATCGGAAGAATAGCCTGCATAAACATGTTTCTGCTGTCACCCATTTTTTGTATCCTATACTACTCTTCAGCTATAATGTGATCAACAAGGAAGGTCAGCATGTCGAACAAAAACAAATTTCAGCTTAATCCATTATGAATGCAAGTCTGCAGCAAGAACAACTCTTGTTGGCAAGCTACCCAAGGTACCAGCAATATTACAGACTTGAGCTAGAGCATGCGACAACCGAGCGGCGAGGACGAGGGGAATTTTCATAGGATCCTAAAAGTTATGATGCAATGGCTTATTCCATAAAGCACCCTAAATATAGAATGATAATTTCAGAGCTTGCAATGTGCCATTTCATAGAAAGTTAGCTAATTCAGAGCCTACCCATTTCATGTCCTTTTCTGTCAAGTTTTCACAGACACAATGGAAAATCAATGAGCCCATGTCATAGTGACAGGAAGTATTTGATTCTGTGATATCTGCAGGATTGATTTATAATAGCACAATGCAATTTTATAAAGTTCTCATTCACTATGATATTGTTACTTTCAAGCACAAATATTCCCTTGCACTAGAATTAAGTTCCATTTCCTCATCAAATTGATTTGGGCATTTGTTGGGTTGGTTAATCAGTCATAATATGCAATAGCAATGGTAGAAAGAACACTTTTCTAGATGTTAAAGGCAGCATAACTGTAGATCTGGTGTGATGGTACATGTACTCAGTTAAATTCCGCACTGTCATGGAACTGGGCACTTTGGTTAGGCACATGAAGAAAATGAGAAATGTTTGCAAACCAAAATAATAATACTTTTTCCCATTAGTATCCTTCTCATGCTTCCAAAATGCAGTTTTTAGACTGCAAATGAACTGTGTGCTATCAACAGTCATAACTTCCTTAGGCGCTCATAAGAACAGTTGGCATTGCTGAAGCATGTTCTCAGAAGGGTTTGGGAATAGGCACTTGCAAATGCAAATATTGATTCTTGAAGTGGATTAATTATTACCTGAAAACGTCTATCACGTCCTTGTTTTGCACTTCCGCCAGCAGAATCGCCTTCAACAATAAAAATTTCTGCAAAGATCAAGTAGAAAAGAGTTTTAAAAATACAACAATAAATACAACAATAAATGCAACAAAACAATGAAACAAGTGCCTCCAGACCTACTGTTCATAAAATGTCAGCATGCAAACATGCCAAACTGCCGGAAGGCTATGGCAGAGGCATCACAGAAGGTTCTATATGTTTCAAAAGACTAAACAATCACTAAAATTTCCATAACCTATGTCATCCACTGTTGAGAGTTTGCCATCTAATAAATGCATGGTTACATAAACAATAATAGATTGCCACAAATAAAGAGCTTTCCTGAATAGATGTCAAATTACCTCAAAACAATTATAAAATATTTTTACAAAAGGAAATTCACAAATACCATTAATAAATTGATGTACTGAGACATATGAAATGTGTAAATCAATATATATGCTATTCTTTGTGTGAAATGTCTGCATTAACACTTTTGAAAGGCAAACTTACATTAAGAAAATTTTTGGTAGACATGTTGGTTATAGTCGGTTGAATTCAGTTATTTTATGTTGTACCTTCTATTTGTAGGGTACCATTCCCTTAAGCACTGGTCGCAGTACAGAAACTGGGAACAAGTTGAGATAATGCCTTTTCGACTTCTTTTAACTTGGCTTTAATCAATACTTATGATTTAGTATTTTTGAGATGAGATTTCAATATCTTCCAGAGTTTGGTGTCCATTCAAGCAATAAGCATGTTGTTGAGGATGAATGGCATACTATTGAGAATTCCAGCTTGAAATATTGCTCAAAGGCAAGAACATAATAGTCTACATTTTCTATTTTCTCTTCTTCTTCTACAGTTTACTTTATCATATTCCTCGCATTTCTGATTTGTAAGAAACAAATTAAAAATACCTAAACTTCATAACCATACGTTCTCTTTCAAATCTTTTCACCAAAGTCAACCATGCTTAACTAAACTCCCGAACTATTGTAAACTACAGTAATATTCCACCAGTCAAATTCCCATTCTTCCCAAATATCTCCACAAACTATAACCTTTACTCTAACCTCCACCTATATAGCAGTTAGAGCTGGCAAAATTTAACAAGACCCGATTACCCGACACGAACACGACACGAATAAATGGGTATGGGTCGTCAAATTTAACACGATTATTAAATGGGTCGGGTCCGGGTTGACACGATTTTTTTCCGTGTCGGGTTAGGGTTAAAGTTTTTGACCCATTTACCCGATCAATGACCCGATTATATTTTCTATTTTAAAATAATTTGCAGGTTCTTATCATCAAAACTCAAAATTAGAGATAAATTTCACTTTTATTTCTATTTTTTGAAATGATGAATATAAACACAGTGTTTTATTTATAAAATTTTATATACATTTAGAGTTTCAATAGTATAAATGTGTAAAATATTGATAGACATGTATATTTTATAATATATATATAAAATTAAAACTTCAATAGTGTAAATGTGTAATATTTTAGTACATATGTATATTTTATAATATCGATAAAGCATGTACGCGTGTATGAATGACAGCGTATAAATATTTAATGTAAATTTTATTTAATATGTAGAAATTAAGCGGGTTATTGGGTAACCCGATTATTTTTCCGTGTCGGGTTTGGGTCTCAATTTTTGACACGATTATTAAATGGGTCGGGTTTGGGTCGACCTAAATTTGACACGACACGAAGCTGACCCGACACGAACACGACCCGATGACCCATTTTGCCACCTCTAATAGCAGTGGTATCTAAATCTATAAGGTTTACTAAGTCAGCTTTTGTAGAAAAAATAATAACAAGAAGATTATTTGTGAATTCCCATCAACAATTTCATAAATCTATGTAACCCCTCAAGACAAAAAAAGCACAATACATACCAGATTCTTCAGGATTTGTAGATGAGCAATCTGCCAATTTTCCTGGAAGCGATGAAGATCTCAGCACACTCTTTTGTCTCACTAAGTCCCGTGCCCTCTTTGCTGCCAGAGCTGCCTGAATAACCAAAAGACACAAGGACACAAGTTATATTTCCAAGGTTTAAACCAAGTTCCAAGTGGACTTATAGAGTCCTTGAAACTGCATTAGCTTCATTCATTATAATGAATATTAACCATAATTTATTACTGAACTAAAACAAAATTACCTTAAGCGCACTTAGAGACTTGGAAAGGATTGAATCAAGTACATCTGGATGCAACTCTAAGTATTCAGTAAGATATTCCTGAACAGATTGATCAACCACTTTCCGCACCTCTGGATTTCCTAACCTTGTCTTTCAGTGATAGACAGAAAGCCAAGAAGGTTAAATGTCAGCGATGAAAGGATAAGCAAATGCTGGTTACTCGGGAACTCAGATTTTTTCGCAAATGGACAATACCTTTGTTTGTCCTTCAAATTCTGGATTTGGAACTCTCACTGAGATAATGCATGTCAGTCCCTCTCTAACATGTTCACCGCTTAAACTAATATCCTTATCCTGGAAAAGATCCATTATCATAATCAAGCGACAGTTACAACTATCCTTGTTGTCTTCACATCAGTCAATATTTGTATGCATCAAACATAAGCCAATCAAATTTCCTTCTTGTATTACACAATCAATCTTCTATAAAGCACTTTGCACCATGACAAATACATGAATTTGATGGTTTAGTCCCTGACTATAATTTGAAAATTTAGCAGAAAAGTGAAAGTTTTTTGATCTTATGGCAAAGAGAGATTTAAGGAGAAAGGAAGCTTGATTGAAGTTAAAGAATACTGAAACCTTTAAAAGTGCAAATTCAGCTGATGTGCCTTAGGTTTTTATCTTTCCTTCAACAGATTCTTTGTAATCTTGAACTGGATAAATGAGCTTGCCAAATTAATGTTTCACTTAATTGATGTAATTGATGATTCCTACGGTTTTTCCTTCTCTTGTAGTTGCAATTCCATGCAATTTTTCCTTTTTGCAGATGTAATGGACCAAAAAATTACAAATGCTACTAACAGACCCATGAATTAAACAGCTGGCCCAACAGCCCAATGCAAAAAGGTATATCCTTTATTTGAATTATATTATAATTTATATTTTTGACCTGTTAGTGTGGGCACCTCTTGGGAAGGGAGTTGGAAACATAAAATGGAACTTTCCTTCAGAAAGAATATATAGCAGTAACCCCCCCACCAAGCACAAATATGTTTGGTAATTAATTTAATAATTGTATTATTCACAACATGAAATAATAAAAGAGAAGGGAACAAACTGTTAACCTAAAACTATCCTAAGGCTCAACCAAGATTTAAAAAACTATACCAAGAAGAAGAAAAAAGAAAATGACTAAAGATATCAAATAAAATTATAAGAAATTAATGCAATTTGAAAGTTGTTATGGTCACACCTTGACAAGTTTCGACTTCTTTCCAAGACTGTTGAGAGTTCTTGTTAATGAAGCCTTCACCCCTTCTATATGGGTTCCACCATCAATGGTACGTATGCTATTTGCATATCCCAGCATAGTATCTGAATAAGCATCCGAACACCTGGCATAGAATGAAAACCTAAACTAAATCACTTGGACTCCTGAAGGACGAATGCCTATCTATTACGATATAGACATTATTAGTATCTCATTATGCAAGCTGTAACAACAAATATCAATTACATATGCCCAGAGAACTTATTAATTAGTTGTATAACAAAAAGTGTCATGAAAAAGGTATTGTTAGATTATAAAAGAGCAGCAAGGTTGACAAAAAAGCAATATAGAAGTAGATAAGCCATTTACCATTGGAGAGCTAAATCGATTGTGATTCCATCTATATATTTTCTGAAGCCCACAACATCATGAAGTGGTTTCTGGACCAATAGAAAAGTATCACTCAGGATTCCATAAATGAAACACAATTTCCTAATCCAAAGATAACAATTTCTAAGAAATCACTTTCAGGTAGAAAGATGAAAGTAAGAATGTCTTGACTGAGTTATTATATTTGACACAAATTACTACAAATATGCCAGAACAGAACATTAAAAGAAAATTTGTAAAGAAAGTTCTACATACCATACATTGGTAGCTTTTTGCAATCTTTTTTTCATTTTTCTCCCTCTTTTACCCCTTACTAAACTTAGTCTATCATTCAGATTATAGTCCTTAAAATTTTTTTCTTTTTTGATAGGAAACAGAGATACTTCTATAGAATATTAGAACATATATATTACAAAAGTAAACCAGAGGTTCACAAACTAAAATCTTCCCTACAGTGTAGAACACCAAAATCTATACAAAACAATGAGAAAAGAAACCCTTCAAACCTGAGACACAGGAATAAGAATTCAAACCAACAAAATTAACCCAAAACTGCATCCCAATCAAGCTGAATAAAAAAGAATGAGGAATCTTGAAAATCCTTGGAAGTTGATGCCCAAATAGAAGATTTTATTTCAATTTTGCAAGATATATCCTTTATTCAATATATTTTATTACAAAGTTTATCATCGCTAGCCCAAAACATGAATTTCCACTCAACAGGGAACATTGTATGCAAAGTATGCTTTGTTTCTGTGTGCTAACCATTGAGACACTGGACAGCCACCAACCCATTTCACAATATTAGTCATTCAAGTCTCCAAATTTCTTTTTCAATCATCTGAGACTATATTAAGAAATGATATTGGGTCATCCAGGAATGAACTCCATCAAGTCCCCATACTGCATTCCTGGTCAGAAGCAAGTAATGCCAGATCTGAGGTTTTTCTTTTTCCATTTTTCTACATTTAACATAGGAAACTGAGAATTTTATAAACAAGGTGCAGTAGGTACAGCAAGGAACCAAAGGTCCACAATGGCATTAAAACTAACAAGTTACCCACTTGACCTAAAAGCTTAACCAGCTAGGAAAGAGATCAAACAATAGTATAATGTATCAGCCCTTTCTTGTGCAATAACAATACCAAATAGGCTTCACATGTGATCCAAGCTTAAACAGAGACTAAAGATACAAACAAAGACAAGACTGAAACAAATATAAATACAATCACAAGAAGGAATTGAACGTAAGACCTCTTGGCAACTGGTTTTGATACCATATGAAGTTACCATTTGACTTTAAAGCTTAAGCTGGTAGCTAGGACCCAAAACGATAGTACTGAACAATTGAACAAAACTATCTATGCTTTCTCCATTTCTTTTGATAAGTGCTTAATTTCACATCAGCTTTTATCATTTTCTTTGCAGTTATTTGATATTTTCATGAACTTCTTGAATCTTTATTAGTCTTTAATGTTTTGTAGGAGTTTTTGAGGTATGAACCAAAAGGAGTAGAAAAGCTACAAATTAGTGTGAAGAATAGCCAAAGTGTGACTTCATAGATTCTGATTGCTTCCTTGGATGAATTTTTGGGCTTTAATTTCATTAAGTTTAGATAAGGTCTTTAATTCAATCTTTGTTGCTGGTCAGTTTGCGAATTTTGTGTTAGTATCTTGTTAATTGGGCACAATCTTCTGTGGGAATGATCTTGCTTGCCTATATACACCATAATGATAATATTTAAGGCAAGATTTTAAGAAATGTGCTTTTGAGCAACATCATTTTGTTAAAAGCTTGTGAATAAATTTCACCTCATGCTTCCTTGCAAACCAAAACAAGTCAATTAGCAATTAAAACATCATGCCATGTTCTCATCTACCTCTAATCTCTTTCAAGAATCATCTCTCAGCTACTATCCCCATAAATATCTGTCTATAATCCATTATAACAACCAACAACTACATCTTTTGTCTTAATTTCGTTCTTTTCTCTCCAAACATTCATCTGTCTCATAAAAACCATTCACACAGCCTTAGGTGGCAACAACTCTCATATTTATGCCAGAAAGGGGTAAACTCACTTAAAGGACCCTTCGAATAAAGAAAACCTAAGCTGGCAAAACAAAAGACAACAAAGATAAAAACAAAAGGACAAAAAATAAATAAATAAACCAATTACACCTTATCAGTATTGAGCCATTGCACATATTCCTCCAAACCTCCAGCAAAGAAATATTCATTATACTGGTTCTTCTCTGGATCACTGTCCTCTTTCCTAAGAGCGATAGTAAGCTGCAGAGGTCAAAGGAGAAGGAAACATAAAAAATTCAAAATTAATGAAATAGTATAACTTCATAATGCCACCAGTCCATCACAATAATGGAAAATTTATAGCCACAATTAATTCTTCAAACAAAGAAGTGAAAGGTAAGAACCATCTAATTTCTAACAAATTTATTTGCAGAAAGTGAAAAGAACATAGTTGTCATAACTAAAATAATAGCACTACCTTAGGGTTTAGGAAAGCAAGCTCCCTAATTCTTCCAGCTATTGTATTATAGTCGAACTGAATAGCAGTAGTGAATACTAGGGGAGAAGTTAGAGAGGGGGAGGGGGGGAATGTTAATCACTGGTTGGAAAAGTATCATCCAGTGTTTTAAAATAAAGATAAGGACGTTAAGAGTCAAGGAGACCTTCTTTATCAGGCCAAAATCTTATGCGTGTCCCTTGGCGATCCTTTGAATCAACTGGAAGGACATGACATGTCAGAGTTGTCACAGGCTTCCCACGAGAATATTTCTGCTGGTATTCCATTCCATCGCGCCAAACTGTAACTTCTAATGACTGTATGAATGACATTATAAACTATCAACATTTACATTACACATGCTAATAACCAATAGTCAGAAAACGGAGACAAACCAAGACATAGGAAGTGAGCTTAATTGGTAAGAATTTTAATATATCATCATGGCTACTACCAAAAATTGACTTGCAACAGTGTGACTGCCCGAGGACATTGCCCTTGCTCAAAAAAAATTGTCACCCAAAACCAGAGAGAGATTTCAACAACCGAAAAACATTGTTATGCAAGTGCATACACAAACATGGAGATTTATGATTATTCATCAATCACTGAAAAATCCACAAAAATTAATACACTTGAGTATTATTTTTCATCCATATCTTAAAAACCACATTTGGGAGACAAAGGGTCCAGCATTGATACCCTACCAGTAAATTAACACCAAACAGACTGGAAAACCGTTGGAACCATTGTAAAGTTACCGTACGCATAGGAAGTCAGGGACACTGATAAAGTACTAAACAAAAGCAAAAACATAGTTACTCCATTTCATCATTACTACAAAAGTAGAAAATTAAAAGCTAAGTGTATGGTGGAGACCTCAGACAAGGCATTAACGACGGATAAACCCACACCATGCAATCCACCAGATACACTGTAACCACTACTAGAACCACCAAATTTGCCACCTGCATGTAAGACCTGCACAAATGATAGCATAGACCATTTCAACATAATTGAACAATTATGGGAAAAAGAGTAAGTACTATATTATGTTAGAATGGACAAAATAGATTAGTTTAATATAAGTTTTAAGTTTCATCCAAAACTTTCAAGTGTCTTCAATTTGAAATTCATCAGTACTGTAACTATCATAGAACTACCATTCCTGCAACTTTTGCTGTATGCAGATAATTTATAAACTCCTTCAGAGCCATTAAACATGATAGTGTACAATTTTCACAATTTTCTCAGTGAAAAAAGCACCTACAGCCATCTAGGACACTTCATCTACCAGATGCTTTGCTTATTACTTATGAAAGTAGTGTTATCTTCTTTCCCATTCCATGTAATCCAAAGGTCTCAGATAACTTATAACAAGAGGCACAAATAGATTCCTTAAACAGAGCTCAGGGAAAGCTTGTTTTCGGATACACTATGAACCAAAATAATAGCAAAAAGTTCTTTACAGATGAGATGCTCGGTTCTGGCACGAACAGGTAAATAATAAACCAAGCATATATACAATTGTAAAAGAATAAATGATTTTTAAAAGAGTGAAACTATTCATGGGATGACATTCTACCCTCAGATACAGTACTAAGTATTAAAAAGATCATTTAGAAACAATACCGTTAATACAGTCTCCAAGGCAGATTTGTTTGTGGCTGGATGCAAATCAATAGGAATCTGCAATATTTCAAGTTAAGAAACAAGGAAGCAAGTGAAACAGAAGCAAAACGCAATGAGAAATGCACATAAATATAAAATAATTAGGACTACAACTATATGTTAGACAGAAGGAACATTTTCTATAAATGAGGAAAAATAAATTAGCATAAAAGCCAAGACACCGATAAGAGTAACTTCTTGGCTGGTGGCAAAGCTCAAAAAGGGCTAGGCCAAGCTAGCTCTCTCAAATTTTTTTTTTAATTTAATTAAAAAATTACCCTTATTGAAACCCATAAACGAATCTTTATATGTCACCTCTTCAACTATCATCAAATGCTTGTTCAAACTCATCATGTGAGGGGTAAATATATTATCTAAATAATCTCATATGATGTATTAAACAAATATTTTGAGGGGCAAGGCTCATTATGTCTCTCCTTGTTAGGTGTATCTTTAATTTTTTTATAAATAAAGCTCTCTCATACAATATAAAAACATTCAATTAGAGAAAAAGAAATTCAATCCACCCAAAAAACTGTTGTAAGCTTCGCCACTGATCTTGGCAAACAATGTTAAAAACTTTATGAACGAGAAAGCAAAAATGAAATAGCGGTTATTTGATTTACCTAGCTTGTGAAACCAAAAGTACAGGGAACCTAAGCATACAACTATGATGGATGGTAATCCTTTTGCAAAAGGATTGCAACATGTTACTGCATACCAATGCAGATTATAACAATGTTCACCAAACATAATTTTCTATTCATTTGTAGTCTAACAAATATCCATAACTTTGTACACAGTGTAAACGTGCAATAAGCAATTTTTAGATGCGGAATATATGACCATAAATAAATAAATAAATAAACCAACAGTAGATTAAAAACCCAAACTACCACGACAAAAGACCTATATTGAAATCATCAAGCACGGATATGAATGAATTATATTACTCTTTCCAAGGCTTATGAAAGACAGCAATGATAATTTCTCAACTTAAGAAATAAAAGCAAGATGTAGCATACCCCACGACCATTGTCAGCAACGCTCACAGAATTATCCTTATTCCGTGTGTGTGTGGAAAAAGAAGAAGGTTAGCAAAGCAAACTTTCTTCTATGTTTGAAGCACATCCTGCTTGGGCCTCATCAACAGCATTATCTAATATTTCATACACCTAAGAAAAAGAAATTGACCAAAAAAAAAAACAGAAGCAATTAAAAAGGCTTCCTATGGCCTATACAAAACATAGTATTAATACTGTAAATGTAAAGACAACAAAAGATACCAGATGATGCAAACCACGAGGGCCTGTGCTTCCAATGTACATTGCTGGCCGTTTTCTAACGGCTTCTAAACCTTCAAGCACCTAAATACATAAACCAAAAAAAAAAAAAAAAGCATGGATAATTGAAACATAAAAGGCTTTTTGCCTAATTTTTAAAACTAACCTGAATTTGTTCGGAGCCATAGGTCTTAGAGATGGGGTTTTCTTTAAAAGTTTCTGTCGCAATGCTAGACGACATGAATGCCCTCGGTAAAACCACATTGCTCCGAGTTAAAACTTGACTCGAAACTCCTATTATCGCAAAATTTGTCCTAAAAATGACCCAAAAAAAAAGAATTTGTAAGAGATTATTTGTTGTTATTTTATCACTGCTTTCTTCAAGTATTTCAAAATTTAGAGAAGAGTAATAGTAAAATTCATTTCATTTTTTTTTTTAAAAATAAATAAATAGAATGAAGTGGAAGTGAAAAAGGAAAAACAAACCTAGGTTTAAAAAAGGGGCAGGAGCTAAAAGAGCAGAAACAACGAGAGCCCATGAGCATGCGAATATGATAAGGAGGTTTCAGAAGAAGACGCGCCATCAGAAACTTTTATTATAAACTGAGAAAGAAAGGGTTTTGGTTCTCCCGTTTGACAATAAACTCCTTCAGTTTCCCTCCACTCGTACATGAAATATAAACCCACAATCCTAAAATAATTAATTAATTAACGTCAAGGGATAGTTTTATGGTACCCCTAAAATTTTGCTCTAATATTGAAATTTTCCCCAAGTTTTGCAATTACCTATTAATAGAATTAGCCTTCAAGGCCTCAATATCTACTTTAGTAACATTTGTTTTGTTCCAATTCTCTTAAAAGGCCACGGTTAACTGGCTAAGTTACAGTTTTTGGTTACTTATGGCCAGCTGGTATCATTCGTTGATAAGTTATTCTTTATTATATTTATTATATTTTCTTACAAATATTTGGATGTCTAGATTACAAATCTAAATATTTCAAGTTTGGCTAGAGAAGTCAATTATGCTTTAATTATGCTTTTGTCTACATTTATCAATAATTAGACTCAAAATCGTTTGTAATTTCAATAGGTACTTTGAATAAGAATACACTATCAATAATAATTTCATTACGACTCACATTTCTTTTTGTATAAGTATAATTTGATGACTTTTTTGTTTATTTTTGAAATTTTGTGTCGGGAGCTGATGTCTCTCTAGGGACTCTTATTATTCTAGAGATTTGTCTCTCCTTTAGGATATGTCTCTTCTAGGCCAAGATCTCTTTTAGAAATGAGTTTATCTAAAACTAATGATTCAAATAATGTGGAAAAATTCATTGCTCAGTTATTATTTTCTTTTGGATCTAGATTTTTATTCTCCTCTTTTGAGGAATAGTATCTTTAGAACCAAATTGTTTGTTGTGCTTATGACATGCAACAGGTAATTTATTAACTGCCTTTACATTTGATTGTTTAATAAGAACAATTATCTGGGTTGATGTATTTATTAGTAGATAAAATATGTTGACTTAATTACTTTTGATGCATTTGTAAATGCATGTTGCAATTGTTTTACATTTTTCACAAATAAACTATCCTTCGCACTTTAGTTTCGCATTGATTGGTGTAAAGATTAAAATGAGACACAGTGATAATCTTCTAATAAAGTTCATTTCTTATTTTAAGAGGCACTTTTTGTTTCTCTTATGGTGAGAAAAATGTCTTATAGAAGTGATAATCTACAAATTGTATAGTAAAAAGATCACTTGTCTTAGAATTCAAATATCTAATAATTGAAGTAGAATTAAATCTAATATAGATCTCTAGACAACTTTGACGTCCTATCTTTGTTTGTTGTAGGGGTGAGATAGGAATGTACACAGCATAACCAAATGTGCATAGATAGGAAATATCATATGATAACCGAGTATAAGTTGTAATTGAGAATATTAATGATAAGAAGATAGTCTATGATGAATTAATGCTACAACATCTAAAATAGCATCACCTTATATAAATCTTGATAATTATGTACGTAACAATAAAGTTGGTATAATTACTTGAAGTCATTTAATAAATGATTCTATCAATCCATTTTGTGTATTTACATGTAAAATTAGATGTTTTAAATCAATTTCAACAGATGTATACCAGTTGTCAAATGTTTTAAAAGTAAACTCACTTGCATTATCAAAACATATGGCTTTAATTGGATAATCTACAAACTATGCCCTTAATCTTAGAATTTGAGCAAGTAATGTATTAAACACAATATTACATATGAACAACAAACAAACATGTGACTATCGTGTAGATGCATTAATTAAAACCATAAAATAACAGAGCAATCCACTTGATGATGGATTGGCCACTTATATCCTTATGAATTCTTGAAAGAAAACTTGAAGAAATCCAATTTTAAAAGCGAATGGTCTAACAACAAATATACATTATGAGCAAGTCTTTCAACTAATCTCATTGGAAAAGATAATCTTTTGGTTCTATAAGGAGTGTCCATGAGAATTCTTAGTACTTTTTTTTATCATCATAGATCTTAGGTGACCAAGGCAATTATGCCATAACAAAAACATTTTTGGATGAAGGAACTTCTAAATAATAATAATAATAATAATAATAATAATAATATCAAATTATTATCATTTTTCATTTTGTAAAGGGAATAAAATTAGAATTTCAAAAATTATATGGGGGTAAAAATGTCAAACTGGAGAATGAAAATCTCATTCCCATGATATCATTGCCACCTCTTGCGGGAATAGGATTTTTATTTCTCATTCCCAAATTTGATGAATCTCACAAGCTTCACTCTCATTTCGAGGTACCTAAAAAAGTAAATAATATATGCACTTCTCATTCTTTATTTCCATTCTCCAATCCCACAAATTAAAAAACCATAGTGATATTGGTGTCAAAGAGAAACATTGAGCATACGAAGGTCACTGGTAGGAAGTGAACTTATGCAGAAGGGAAGGAGTGAGCAACATTTTGATCTTTCATATGATTTTTGTCTGAGTTCTTAACATGAGAAACCAGAATTGAGGGAAAGAAAAAATAAAATAAAAGGTTCTAAATAAATTTGTTTTACAATTTCTTTGTTAAAAAAAATAAATTCTTAAAATCTTTCTTTACGAATTCTTATTGGTGCTGGAGTAAATAAAAATGATTAATGGAAGAATTTTTTTTAACATTCCAAAGAATGTACAAAATAAAAATTAATTTTTAAAATATAGTAGATGAACGTAGAAAGAAAAATGATTATGATATATTTTAGCGTACAAATAACCCAACCCATCGAAGCAAAACCAAGAAGAATTTTTTGTGATAGAAAACCAAGAAGAAATTAAATGAGATAAAATAAGAAACAGATTGATGATATGCTAGTCCAACGTTTTCATTTCGTTCAAAAGAGTAGCAATCATACAACAATCTTAAGAAGATACTGAACTAAGCTTTACATTATGAGAATGAAATGACCACATGCCCGAAGAAAATGAACACTTCCAAATGAATAGAATACTCTTTCAACCTGATTTCATCTGAATTCTGATAAAGAAGTTGAGAACTATACCCTATGTTACATACAAACTCCTATATTCATTTCTCAATTCTAACAAACATCAAACATTACCAGATTATTAGCACTATTTTACAACACAATAAGCATACAAAACCTAAAAGAACATATCTAAAGCTACAGGTATAGATGGAACCTATAAATACAGCAAATGTGGGCCATTCCATTGCTCCTCAACGATATAGAACAGAGGAGCTCTAACCAGTATTAATTTGCATTGTCACTGCAGAAACTTGTGGTTACAATTCAATCATCTACTGAGTCATATACCCTTCAGAATAACTTTTTGAAGAGGAACTGTCTCTCACTCCCGTGGCCGGGCCAGCCAGAGGGAACTGAGGGCTCTAAGCCTAGAGAAGTAATCATTTATTGCGAGCAACGCACGAGCTGATTGTCGGGTGGTCAATATACGATGCATCTGTTGTAGAGTTTGCTGACGTAGATTATCAGCCTGGTGATTGCAAGAGATAAACAATAATTATAAATGACAGTCGCCTTATGGAAAGACAGGCAGAAGGGATTGGGCATGCGGCTCAAGACCATTTATTATTATCCGTAAATGACAGAAAGAAATAAATAACTCATAGAACATGCCACACTATAACCCCACAAACTTGCAAAACATGAGAATTAAACAATTTCATCACAGCAAACCATGTAAGCAAAAGGAACAGACTAAAGTGAAAAACATTTTGCCATGTAAAAACCAATTTGAACTTTTCCTCCAGAAGAAATCAATTTGAAAAATCAGGAAAAAGAAAAGTTGAATCCAAAATTACTGTGAATGATCAATGCCAAAGAATATATATTCGTCTATATCACCAGAATCAGATTGATGAATTGCGTCATACAATTATAATTAAGAACAGACAAGAATACTAGCTGTTCAAATACATTAATTAGGATCAGCAATAACTCTTTTTTTTTTTTTGGTGGGGGGGGGGGGGGGGGGTCCAATAAGGTAAATGTGCATGCACTAACTCTATGCCTTATAGTACTCAATCATTCTTGTCTCCGACAGTTAACAAATGCCAGAGCAGCCTGGCGATTAGCCTATCTCAAAAGCGAAGTGTGACTATTTGTGGTAAGCTCACACATATATGATCTGTTTACTTCGTATATGACTTTTACATTTATTGCTTTTGTTTGACAAGAGAAAGTCTATACAAGGTTAAAATACCACAACTACCTCACCCTTGGATCACCAAACTTTTGCCAATAAGTCACAAGAAAATGAAAAGAAGATTCTGATAAAGCTAATTGAAATCCCAGCCAACCTTGGGGCACTGATCTTTCATCTCACATCTTTCCTTTTATTTATTTTCTTTGGAAATGTTACTTATTCAAACTGGTATTGGCATCATAAAACAGGCAAGCTTAATTGATTTAAAAGAAAATTACCTGACGAAGAAACCCTTCAAGAGTTCCTAGCTTTCCCATTGCCATGGCCATTTGACCCATGTAATTTGCAACATTCCCAGATGTTCCTGATGGGCTGGGTGACCCATTGGCCAATGTCTCAGCCAGAGATTGCTGCAATGCATCCATCCCTTGTGACAGAGCATCTTCTGCCTGTTGGGATGACTGCTGCAAATTGTAGATGCCTACCAACTGCTGCTCGGTTAAAGGCTCCAACTGATTCACAAGAAGCTGCAAAAAATCGATCGGTAGAAGAAATGCAAATGTGATGTATAATGAAACTTGAAATAAAAAAGGTCAGCTGAAAAAAGAATGGCCAAGTGAAATTGCCTTTGCTGCAGTGATTCAACAGAACAAAGTTAGGGACCGGGCTTTAAGCAAAAAATCAACAATGATGGTTCTAAAGAAAATACAGAAAAAACCTATAAAATTAAAGAAACACAACACACTAACGGTTAAATATCAATCTTTTACAACCAGTGCCTCCTACAATTCTTGCTTGCGTAAACTTCATGTCAATCAAAAATAAAATTTCATGACAATAATTTATTTGCCTTCGCTACATATCCAAGTTTGAAAAGTACTTGTGTCTTAATTCCACAAGTTAAGATGCAGATGAACCCCTAACAGCACCTCTGCCCAGCTTAGCAACCAAATCCACAATGACCAAAAAAAAAAATAAATAAATAAAATGAAAGAAAAAGAGTAGCCAGATGCCCATAGGAACAATAACCATGAGCAGCCTACTTACCTTAAGGAGCTCGGATGACCGAAAGCCACCAATCCACATAAAACACCTTTCTGCTGGTGTCTTCCACATTCCTGACAAGATGTGGAAGACATCAGCCTTTGAAGCAATGCCTTTAAGCCTGAAAATTTCATCAAAGTGTGATGTAACGTTGTCAACGATAGTACGAAGTTCAGTGTCACCTGCATGCGAGTTGACTGCAGCCCTTAGCTCAACTATATGCCTGTTATGCTCTTCGAGCCAGCGGGAATATTCTACATCAAATGCTGCTGCACCTGCAGATCATCCAGGTGTCAGCAACATAATCACAATACCACTTGGGAGATGTGTTAGTAAAGACGCGATCTTGGCTTCTAATTATGAAGCTAACCAAAATCACAAACTCAGAAAAAGCCATTAACGCTAAATTTATTCTATTCACGGCAATGATAATCACCGATAAATATAAAGATACTTGATAGAGATGCCACTAAAAAAATTGTAACAGGACAAAAAACCAATTGCATGCATACAAAATCAGATGTGTACATCCCCCATCAACCAACAGATAAGATCAAATTTCACTATTTTATCGAGATAAAATCTAGAGAACACATCCCAGCCTATAAATGAATACTTTAACAGACGTACAGGCGTAGATCTATTGACTTATACACTCATAGCACTCCTAGCATAGAAAAAATTCTAAAACCATCTCAGTTTAATAGCACTGAAATTTAAATTTATTTTCTAGATCAAAGAAAGTCTTTAAGAATAGGGGGCAAGCCATCCACCAAACAACAGATGTTTTTATTAACTAAATTACAACTACAATCTATGACACTATTCCTCCGAATAATGTTTACTCATGAAACAATCCAAACAGAAAATAAAGTAACAAAAACCTTGTTACTTTTAGTTAGGAGGTGGTCCTGAGATAATTTGAAGGTTTAGAGGGTGGTTTCTGCTGCAGTGGAGAGAGGCTGTTTTCCAAAATGGTAAGTTTTGATAGTTTCTGATGTTTTTGTATTTCTCAATTCCCCTATTTTGTTTTCATCAAAAAAGAGAACTAATAACATCTTTAAGAAACCATTGTGCAGTACTAAAAATGTATCACTATGGACAAAAGATTACATCTCAGAAGATATAGGGTATATTAAGCTCATGCAGCACAGATTTTGATCCAATATAATTATGAACAAGCAACTTTGATGTTGCATCAAGACTTTAAATGCTTTGCTTGGATCTCACAGATCTCACAGAACATATCGGCAGACCATTAAAAAATCACATATCATCACCTTGATCAGTTTCCAGACTGTTAAACAAATTATAAATGATAGTAAAGGCAAGTGAAGTTTAAATACCATTGCCGCTCATTGAATGGGATTGATCTCCTGAACTAGAAATGAATATACCCTGCAATTAAGAAACTGAATTAGACATAATAGTATCCGATTAAAACAAAGAGGTAAATATTGTGGACATCTCCTACAGTATGGCCTAAATATAAGTGTGCCCCAAAAGTTCTAAAATTCATCAGAAGCTTCCTCATGAAAAGCTATAGTTTGTCTGAGAACTTCCACATGGTCTTAAATTTGTTTCAAGAATGTAACCCTTAATCTGTAACAAACCTCCTGTCAGAGGAGGTTATCGATGTTTCGCAAACTACAGGAGTCTGCCTATATTTAGGCCATACTATATAAATGGAACAACATTATCCAAACCTGCTGGCGAGCACGCTGGAGCTCTTGCTCTAGTTGAGTAAGTTTAAGCCGACTGCTCTCCAGTTGTTGGACATATGCCTGGAGTAAAAGTTGAAAGGAAGGGAAGGATTAGAAGCTTGGTAGAATATGCAGATGCAATACAACCACTGTCTTTGTACAGAAAACAGAACTAATAATAGGAGCACCATACAGCTACACTTCCATTTTACATTAACAGCTTGCACAAGGACCAAACTATATCCCAAGAGGAAATACCTTTTTCCGCAATCGGCTTTTCCTGGCAGCCTCACGATTCTGAGCAAGCCGGCGTAATGTCTGCGAATAAATATTAGGGGAACAATAATTAAATTTTAAGTATAAAATTACGCTGATAAGTGGCTATATAAATAAAATTAACTTAACAATGTAACCTTCTGATCCCCTGATTTTTCTTTTGATTTGTCACTAGAATCAGAAGGTGCAACAGCTGTCAATTGACCTCTTTCAAACTGCACATGAGAATCAGAAAATTTGAATCCACCATTTCGTGGTAGTTAAATTCACTATGGAAGACCTTTTATTTGAAATAAGTATAATAAATACAGTCATCAATAGCAAAAGCAGGAACTTTTTTTCAAGTGGGATCGCAAAGAATAAAATAAAAAACAAAGAGCAAGTTGCAAGGATGAAAGAAACACGCTACTCAATTGTTTCCAAGAAGCAGCACATGCTCAAAGCTGAAAATAAGAGTCATTACCCTTTGATTTTTATCTTCTGTATCATCTGTTGAGGTATCAGTTATTGGACTGGCTTCAGCCATGTTGGACTCCCCCCAGTTCTCTCGATGACCACTAGATACGGAAATCAAATTTGATTGAGGTTCATTTTGTAGTGGCATTGACTGGGACCCCACAATATGTGATGAAAGGTTTATATCTGAGGAGGCAAGTGTCTAATCCCAAAGTGACATAGAGAGAAAGAGAAAACTTAGTAACTTCAAATTTCATTAATCTCATAATAATAAAATGAAGGGAAGGGCAAAGATTCACCTTACTCAAGGTGCCAAATTGGACATCAGTTCCTACTGCCTGGTTACCTGTCTTCATTTGATAAAATACACCATCTAGAACACACCAAAAACATGAAAAGGATATAGGTCAGCATCTAGAGCCAAAAAACCAGAGAAGAATTTAGCTACGACATATAAGTAACCTCTGAAGAAACTAAAACGTGAACAAGAAGTTAATAAAATATATTCATAAACTAAACACTAATGTTTTCTGCCCTTCCTGCTAGTGTGCTTGGGAGAGATATGCCCTATAATTGAGTTATTAGTAGTATTTTCCCTAGAGCCTCTGGTAGCAAGTTGGAACTACATATTATGAGCAATGAATGAGGAAAAAAATAACCAAGGAAATTACATTTAGGAAAATTGAAGAGATTGGCTGGGAAATGGAGATAAAAGATCACATTAAATCCATAAAGCGAATGAACTGTTTCTTCTAATTATGGGTCTGTAGTTACTGATAATTGACCATTACAATTTTCTTACTATATGGGTAACTGAAAAAACATTGATGAGGTAGTTATTGAAAAATCAACAAGAGTAAAATTCTAGCATATGGCAAACAGAAACAAAAATAATTACAGCATACTTCTGCTAAGGTCAACAGCATTCTCCATGTGAAATCCAAAAGATTGATCTTGTGCTCTGAGTTCCAGAATTCGAGAAGAGTAAATAGTGTTTCCTTCTGGGTCACCTAATACCAAAAGTTATAAGATCCACAGGCACCAAAACAAAATTCAATTCAGAAAGCAAAACAGAAATTCCATGTAGCAACAGCTCATTTACAAAAATTAGGTACTAAGGCAGCTTTAACTTCTTGATTGGGGATGGAGTCATCCCAACCACATCATTTTACATTAACAATGTGTCAATACCATTCCACTTCAAGATTTGAGCCATTACTAAACTCCTACGGAGCACAGTCATTTTAAATAAACAATGGCCAATCTAGCCTATCAATGGCTGCATTATGGTGAAGTTTTATCAGTAATTTATAGGAAGAACAAAACAATGTAAAGCTGATGTTTAATTGCTGACAACCAACAACATCAAGAGAAGAAACAAGCAGAAAAAATGGTAAATAATAAGATGGCAAGATATAGAGTCATCATTGTAAAACCAAACACAATCATTTCAAGTATTTTGCTTCTTTTAAGTACCTAGATAGGCAAATTTGAAGAAACATTCAGATGTGGGCAATGATCTGAAAGACCCTTATGCCTTAATCATATATGCTACCACATGGACCTTATGAATGACAAAATAGAGCTGTAGTCTGCTCTTTCCTAACTATGACTATGAAAGCTTAGTAAATTCATTACACAATCATTTCTTGACTGTTACCCACTGATCCCCGCAGTTAGCTCATTCAATCATAGACAAATTAGAAATGAAGTAATTTCATTAAGCTCCCTTGAAATAAATATAAAACTTTAATATCTAAACCCCATTTTTGATAAACTCTCTCTGAGAAAAAAAAAAAAAAACAGAAGGCAGAATTTGATTTCGACTGTATTCTTGATTAACTAAAACTACCTTACCTTAACGCCAACCGGTAAGGTCATTAAAAAGTTCAGCAAAGTGAGAATTTACATAAGCTTCGAATTGAAAGGCACCTGACCATCATCCTCACACTAAAGAAACTAATATATATATATATAAACATAGTTATATGAAATCAAAAGCCTTAAAAAATCCTGCAGTCAACCAACTAAAACCTAATTGCCTGAAACTTGTAACTCTAGAAACTAACCAAACGGAAAAAAAATTACATATATCTTCTTATATCTTATAACCCACTTCTGTAGAATTGCAGAGGAATTACAAAAACATAACAGGAATCAAATATCACTATATATAATCTAAACAGAAAAAACGAAGCCGTTTTGGTAGCAAGAAAGTAACAAATAAACCTCAAGACCAACCTCTTAAGCTGACAGTAAAATCATTATGAAGGAAAAGAACACTGAATGAATCGAGCTCAAACTAAAAAGGAAAAACCTAAGCTCAATATTAGAGGCTTTTGTTTCACGATAAATACTCAAAATTCTCTTTTGACTTTTTCTGATTGTAGGCCAAGACTAAAAGACTAGTACAGTTTGTATTATTATTAATTTATTATGAGTTGGTTGGTTTTTGTAATCAAATTATAAAATATTGTATTTTTAAAATAAAAATACAATTTGTATTTGGTGCATGTGTGTTTTCTTCTTCTTCTTTTTTTTTAGTTTGTGTTTTTTTTTTTTTAGTTTGTGTGTTTACTCAAACACAAATTAAAAAAAAAAAAAGCAAACAGAAAGATTAAAAAAATGAACAGGAGGGTACCTTGAATTTTGAGCACTGTCTTTAAGGGTGAGAAGAAGCGTGACGTTCAGATCATTCTAACCTCTCCTCCCTAAGTCTTTTTCTGCGCGAACCTTTTTCTCCATTTTTCAAAGCCGCCACTTTTTTTTAAATGCTCTCTTTATTTATTTCATTTTTTCATTATTAATTTTTATTTTATCATTAATTTGGATTTTTATTTCCTTATCAAGTTTGTTAACTATTTTAATACAGAATTTATTTATAGTTTGTGTGATGTGATTAAGCTTTTTTTTTAAAGAGGGAGCTTTAGAAAATTTAAATGTATGAAATAAACATAAATCTTGACTACAGTGAAGTCAACTTCTTCAGGGTTAGGTGAGGACTCACAATTTTTAATAAGCTGCACGAAATGTCCGGAAACTTAATTTTAGTACTCAAAGAAACGAAGATTTTTTAATTCCTATAATAATTTAAGATGACATTTTATTTTATTACCACAAGTGCTAAAAAATATAATCACTTATACACAGGTGTCCTTTAAAACTAAGAATGACAATAGAGAGGAGAGAGGAGGGGTTTGACATTCCTGTATCCATCTCTGATATATTACATATGTCTCCGTCCCCTCTCCATCTTCATTAGAATTGGTTAAAGGGATCTCCGTCCCCTCCCTGAATAATAATAGGGGATCAGTGAAGGTTTCCAATCCTTAAATAATTTCTGATTAATCGATATATTTTCGGTATCTAAATTTCGTTTAATCATATTAAAATAAAAAATTTAAATAAAAGTAAATTTTGAATTATATCTTAATAAAGTTTGGAAGTTATAACTTTAGCTTTCACTTTAGTTTTTGTTTTATTAAATAAAAGTTCAAAAGAAAAATTTTAGGCTAAGACCTTTTGAATAAGATCTGATTGAATAGTAATTTTGGACTATAACTAGTTAACTAAGTTTGAAAGTCTTATAATATATTTGCATAAATATTTTTTTATTTTTTATTTATACTAATATTTAATATTTATAATTTAAATTTTATTATTTATTCATTAACAATTCTAAAAAATAAAAATAAAAATAAAATTAAAAAATAAAACAAAAAAGGGGAATTGGGGTGGGGAAGGGGATTCCAGCTCATCCCCATCCTTTCCTAAAAAAAGAAATTAGGTAAAAAAATCGTCTCCATCCCTTCCCTGAATAAGAAATTAGATCTAAAATCATCCCTATATCCTTGCCAAATGGGAAAAATTCCCAAGGGACCCTATTTTCGTGGGGATTTCTGCCATCACTATTTAAAACTTTATAATTCAAATGAAGAGGTATATTTTGCATTGACCAAATATTAAAGATCAATGCAAACACGGTTTAAACAGGATCTTGATTAAGAAATTAATATTGGATATGGCGTACATTAAAAATCAATATCCATTAGTTAACCAACTTAATGATTCAGATAAAACTAATGATAATTGAACCTAAAAATATTGATGATTAGTAGCATGAGATTACAAACAAAATCACGTGCAAGGATTTTAGATACGGACAAAGACGATTATCAAATTTAATAGTGTAAAGTAAACAAAAGAAATGGATAATGGGGATTTAGATTTGAAATAAAGTTTTTTGTCAATCCCATATCTTATAATTTATAAATAGGGGCCAAAAAAGATCTTGATACGAACGCTGCCAAGAATTGATACGACCCTAATTAATTTAGCCTCCAAGATTGAACCTAAACCTGAAATTAAATGGAATCAAGCTAATGCTCAATGAAAGCATGAACCTTAGTATATGAGGACGCCACCATCAGGTATAGATAATATGATTGATAAGTCAAGAGTTTGAACGCCACAGAAATTTGATAAGTTTAAAGAGTTAATTTAATAACCAAAGAGAATTAAATCTCTCACCAATTACATAAAAAATAATATTTCTTTTTTATTGGATGTGAGAACATTATATGGGGCTCATTATAAGAAATTCTGCCCTATAATTGTCCTTGATATGTTCAAAAATAAATCATAAACCAAAATCAAATCAGAATCTTAATCTAAAGTAAATAAGGAAAGAATCAAAATCAAATCAAAATCTTAATTTAAAGCCAATAAGGAAAAAATCTAAATCAAATTAGAATCCTAATCCGCTTAAATGTCTTATATCAATTAAAATAGAAACTAGGCAATTCAAAGAAAAATAATTGATTTGTGTCGCCACTTGTCTCCTCAACAAACGGGAACATATTCGAAAAAGAAAGTAGTAGATTTTCTAAATAGGAAAGTATCTGAAAAGGAAAATAATATATATTTTCTAGCCATAATGTGTAAGCGAACTTGCTAATTTCATGGAAGTGACTATTTGAAAATTTCAAGAGCTTGAATCACGCATTTAGTGGTCTGAAGATCATGTGCAATTCCTTCTACGGGCCTCCACAAATTTGATTGAGCTTAAGTTGTTTGAATCAACTCATTAAGTGCTTCTTTGAATTTATTTGCTCGAGCTCTTGTGAAGGGTTTGACTAAAACTTGAATAGGATTTGAATATGTCTCATCCCACGTGCTTGTAACAATTTTGTCCTCAATCTCATAATTTCCCTCCTCTTTAAGAGGATTTGTCCTCAAATCGTGACCTGCATAAAAAGAACTCAAATAAGAAACATTAAAAGTAGCATTTATGTTGTACTTACCGAGCAAATCCAACTTATATGCATTGTCATTGATTCATTCTAAGACTTGGAAAAGACCATCCCCTAGAGGTAACAACTTGGATTTTCTTTATCGTAAAAATCATTCCTTGCTCATGTGCAACCACACCCAATTATTGTGTTCAAAGACCAACTTATGTCACCCTTTATTGGCTTGTTTAGCATATTGATCAATTTTCCGCTTGATGTTGAACTTTGCCAACCGATGTATCTCGCAACAATTTACCTTTTGCTTGCCATCTAAGTTAACACACTAAGAAATAGGTAATGTAGTTAAATCCAATGAGGGTTAAAAGATTAAAACCATAAACAATTTCAAACGATGAATACTTAATAGCAGAATGAACAGAACAATTATAAACAAACTCAACATGTGACAAACAAACTTCCTAAGTTTTGATTTTTTTTAATGATAGCCTACAACAGAGTAGATAAAATTCTATTCACAACTTCTGTTTGACCATCAGTTTAAGGGTGACAAGTAGTTGAAAACAACAACTTAATTCTTTACTTAGCCCATAATATTTTCTAGAAATAATTTAAAAACTTAGCATCCCTATCAGAAGCAATTGTCCTGAGTATACCATGCAATCTCACGATCTCCTCAAAGAACAAGTCAGCAACATTGCAAGCATCATTTGTCTTGTGTCATGTCATAAAATATGCCATCTTAGAAAATCTATCTATAGCCACAAAAATTGAGTCTTTCTTTTGTTTAGACTTAGGTAAACCTAGTGTTGAGTACTAGAAAGTGTGTATTTATAATGGAGAAAATCATCATTTTACACTCCAAGTCTCACAACATCCCTATTTTTATGTCTTTAAGTCCCTTGTAATTTAATTGTGTATGTTTTATTTTAATTAAGTAAGTGTGTATTTATAATGGAGAAAATCATCATTTTACACTCCAAGTCTCACAACATCCCTATTTTTATGTCTTTAAGTCCCTTGTAATTTAATTGTGTATGTTTTATTTTAATTAAGTATTTTATGTATTTTAGGGGATATCATGGTCATTTCACAATGAACGAGAGATCAGATGGAAAAACAGACAGCACTTTTGAACTCAGGACAGTCGAAAACCTTAGGAGGAGCATAAAAAGATAAATGGTACTGTTCACATATACGGTACGGTTGATATATACGGCACTGTTCACGGTACTGTTCACATGTACTGTATGCTGACGTGGCACTATACGATGACGTGGTGGCATTTGATTGGACGAATGATGTGGCATTGACCGCTTATGTGGCATTGACTGATGATGTGGCGTTGACTGATGACGTGTCACGATCTTATTGGACAAAAAATGTTGACCGGTGACGTGGCAGAATGTTAGTGGATCGAAAAAATGTGTACTGTACATACGATATACACAGAATAATAGCCCTGATGATGTGTTCCATCCAATAGAACTTGCCACGTGGCGCAATCCTCGAGCCGCCTAAATTGTTTTAATCCAATGGCCATGATTTACTTAAAGATCTATAAAAAGCGGGGCCCCCCCAATTTGACACCCTCAATCCATTTTTGAGCTCAAATTTCTCGAATTCTTCTCCATCTTGTATTTTCTAAGTACTTTAATAACATTTTCATTTTATCCCTAGTTCAATTATGAGCGACTAATTTCTTTTTCAAGTCAGTCAAGGTGAAGTTTCAACATGCTCCATGGGCTTAATTTGGTAAATTTACTTTTCTTTCTCCTTTAATTTATGTGGTTGTTTGACTTTTCAGAAATGGAATAATCTTGTCCGGATATCTACCGGAATAACCGTCTCCCAGGCAATGTTATTACTATTTGGCACTGGAAGCCCTTTAGCACCATATCTATTAGAGCGTGGTTTATGATTAGAGTGGAAGTTCCCTTCATGATTTAATTTGGTACCAATAATGAATGTTAAGTCGATAGGCATGTCAGAGACATCCTGGAGATCCAAGCATTTCATTTTAATAGTTTATTCCTGCCGCCCTTTAATTTAAATTAATACATTGCCTACATCATCATTATAAATCCAATCATCTACTTAAAATTAATTCTACAAAGAATTAAAATCCACCTCCTCGTGGGATCGACACTCGTCACCATTGATCTATTCTACAATAGATTTGTGCACTTTACTAAGTTCAATAAAATTTGCACAACACCTAGCACAAAATCTATCAAACATCACCAAGCGTACTAGGTATTGACAATGGGTGTATAAGCCGTAGGGCTACACTTTTAATTTGGCTTTCCTCTAGGTGAAACATCTACCACAAAGTCTCTAAATAACTCATTTTATATGTGGCTAATAGAAGTGTTCCTACAAAACTGTTAAAGTCTTTACATCTCTAAAATACCCCATCAACCCCCCTAACGAGATTCTCTTATTAACAAATCTCTCAAAGAATAATTAGGCATACACAATTTATTCTCCCGAAATAAGTCACCATCATGTTTAAGATACTTACCAATCATCTTCACAAGCTTATTATTCAACAATAAAATCATGGTCATCACCATATAATTCTTTAATATGTTCAAAACAAAGCAATTTAGCATCAAGTGTCGAGATTAAGACATACTTCTAAGAAAGCGCATCTAAGAAAGCGCATCTGCAACAACTTTTTTCTTACCTTGTTTGTAACAAATGAAATATGGAAACATCTCTATGAATTCCAACCATTGAGCATGCCTTTTGTTTTTTGGTGGCCTTTTGGGGTATTTCAAGGACTAGCCGTAGTGTGAATCACAAACTACTTAGGCCATGGTCTTTGTGCCATGTTTCTAATGCCCGAACCAACGTGTACAACTCCTTATTGTAAAAGGGGTAGTTTAAGGTTGTCCTATTTGGTTTCTCAACAAGAGGCAATTGGTTGTTCCCTTGCATGAGACCGTGCATCTATACCATTACCTAAGGCATCGCATTCAATTTCAAATGTTTTATTAAAGTTAGTGCAAGGATAATAAGGAGAATTGATTAGCTTTTACTTGACATTCAAACACATTCTCTTTATTTTTCTCTCTACTGAATCCAACATATTTTTATATTACTTAGGTAAGAAGTCGCCTAATATATTAAAGTCTTTCACAAACTACTAATAAGCTAACGAGCTCGTAAAAAAGCCTTTTACATTATTTACGCTTTGACTCCGCCATTCTTGAATAAAGACTTACTCAAGTATTATCAACTTGTATACCTTGCACTCACAACAAAAATCTTAGAAACACAAGTTTATTGTGCAAAAATGTACCCTTTTTCATATTAAAGAACAACTATTCTTTCTTAAGCACATTTAAAACAAATTTTTAAAATATACTTAAATGAATGCCAAGTTTTGCTATATATGAGGATATCATCAAAATAAACAACAAAAAATTACCAATAAAAGCTCACAAAACATGATTAATAAGTCTTATAAAGTGCTCTGAGCATTAGTCGACTCAAAATGCATGACTAACCATTTATACAAACCATTTATACAAAAAACCATATTTATTTTAAAGTAGCTTTTCATTCATCTCCTTCTTTCATTCTAATATGATGATATCTACTTTTCAAATTAATTTAAAAAATACACAAAACCTATGAATTAATCAAATGTATCATCAACCTATAACCTGGGATGTCGATGCTTTCTCATTATGTTGTTAATGGCTCAAAGAATCAATACACACCCTCTACATTTCATCCTTTTTTAGGAACTAACAAAATTATGATTACATACGTGGACTCATGCTTTCTTTCACATACCATTTTTTCCATTAATTTATTAGCCTATATTTTTAGTTTTTTTCTCTTTTTCGAGTTACTCCTGACAGCTAGTCGATTTGTAGATAGTCAGACGGTACTTAAATCAATCTAATGCTTAGAATCCTCGACAGATGTAAACCAATGTTGTTTTGTCAGAAAGACATCTTATATTTCTTTTTGCAAGAAAGAAATAATCAAACTAGGC
>JASUUG010000934.1:0-48951 GCA_030449905.1 Luvunga scandens | reverse complement strand
GTGATTGGAATTAGACAAAGACACAGACAAAAGCTAGCATTAAGGACACCACAATTTGAATAACCAACACAGGCCAACGCCAACAACCTTATATTATTATATGGGGAAGGCATGCGAATTATTAACATTTTCAAAGTAATATAGATTACAAGTAGCATGAAATTGTAAAGCATTCCTAAGCTGATAGTTAACTCATCAGTATGCTAAAAGATTTTGATAAACTATCATGGAGTAAATAATTAATATCTATCCAATGATGTTTGAAATCTTATCAGCCAATTCTCTTAATTATTATATTGTCTCCTATCAAGCACTTCCCCGTTTATAACAAAATCTACAAGTCTATAATTGACAATAATTGGGAAGTCAATATTTTTTTTTTTAATTGGGACGGAAAATATAATTATGATTATCTATGTCAAGTTAAGATTTTTTATTTTCTCATTTATTTATTTTTAAATAGATAACATTAGGATTGAATTGGAGTCACGCTCTAATCGAACCCACTGAATTTTTTTTAGAACCTATTTTCTTAATATACCTTACGATATCTCAAAACTAACCCTCTATATTTTTATTGTTTCACACTGCTTTTAATTTTTAAACCCACCTTCCAACCAAGCACTGTCCATTTCTTTTTTTCCTGTTTTTCCTTATTTTTTGATAGTTTTTCTGTTTTTAAAATTCAGATTAGATTCTGAATTCCGATTTAGAAAGCATATACGTTTTAGAAATTGATTTTTCTTTATGGTTTGCATAATAATTAATAAATACATAAGAAATTGCGCTAGTTTTTATGACGGAAACCAATTTGTTGGGTAATCGAGGCACAAATCTGAGTCGCAAGGCAAAGATAATTATACGCATTAATTAAAACCTTATAATACGAGCGTGATTGTTAAGGGAATTCATACCTTCACAAGGCATTTTAATGAATGCCTCAAAGTCTTCTCTCAGTGTCATACCATTTATTAATCATAATAACAATAATTTATAAGAATAAATAAACAAGCTGGTCTTGCTTAGATATCCCTCATTTAATTATGGCGGGCAATAAAATAAATTGTCTTATAATAAAATAAAATTACCACTGACAACATCAATACAATCCAAACTAAATGATTTAGGTGAATTTGTAACTCGTAAGAATTCTAACAGGTCGAATGAATTGACTTTTATAAGAATCAATTTAGTGTTACTATTATTGTTGTTTTTTTTTGGGTTTTGGGAGTTATCACACATCTTCCAATCATTCTTTCATGTACACAAACACAAATTATACATAATTTAACAAATCACACACCTCTATAGGAGAAAAACACTAATAGTGTTTGGTTGGTGGATTACAGCATTTTATGAATTGTTTTATAACAAAATTAATCACAAATTAAACGTTTGATGATCATTCTCATCACTTGACTTGTATATTGAATACATGGCTGGGTAAATTTTTAGGGGCTGGATCAGAGAAGAAATATTCTAGCTCTTAGACTAAAATCAACCAGTTTTTGTCAAATTATATTAAAGACTATTTATTGACTATTCTTTTTTTTTAAAAATGAATATAGCGGATGGATATATGTACTCTCACCTGATTTTGTGAGAGATATATCAGTTATTTATTAGAGGAGAAAGACTATGCTAAATCGTATAATACATTTTTATGAGCGATGTATCATCCTCACTAATTATATATGAGCAAAAAGTCTATACCACATAGAAATACTACAATTAACTATTACAAATGTGACATGCATAATTGAATTTAATATAATTATTATTTGCATATTGATTTTTTAAAATAAATTAACTCATAACATAACATTATTTACTTGTTATATGATTAATGTGATATCTCTGTATTTTAGAATTTGTTAATCTTAGAAGAAAAATTTAAGTATTAGAATAGAAATTGAGACTTGAACTAATGCCCTCAAATTAGTTCTTATTACCACCAGGCCAAAGGCCAAAGCCAAGTGGCTAAATATTTATTGATTTTGAATCCAATTCTAGATCATTAAAATTTATAACCAAATACTTTCTTGGGTTGTTTCTACCAAAAAATATTGAGGATATTTAACAAAGTTCCTTGCACTCATGTAAAATCAAAATGCAATACATTCCAGTGATGGCTACCGGCCAAATTAAATGAAATATATCTTAGTACAATTGGCTGCAGATTCATCACCTCTAGCCAGTTACTTGTTTTGCAGTGTGGACATATTAAAAGAACAAAACATCTAAAATTGTACTTGAGTCTATTAGAGTGAAAAGAAAAAAAAACAAAAACTGAAGTGAATTGTAGCCAGTTGTTAGACGTGCAAATTGATAAACTCGACATATTAAAAAGGAGATTTTACACATATCCATTTTTGTCACGTACCTTTGAAATTGAATCAGATGACCTCACCACTTCATGCATTTATGTGACCAGCAAATAAAACAAAAAGCCTGCTCGCACCTACATTGATAGTCCAAATTCAAAATAAAAGAAACCGTATTCACAAGGAAACACCTTGGCTCACCACGTGGCACATTATTATTGGTTGGCATAGCAACCAATTACATGCATGTTGATCGATCGATCGATTTAATTTAGCCAACCCTCATGAACCACATTTTACAGAAAATTAATGCTTGTCATTTTGTTCAAACTCGATCACCACGAAACAACATTTTTGATTCATCACGTGGGTTTTAAAATAATGTCTAGTTTTTGTAGCAGTAAATTTACATGCATGCATGTAAGGGATTTGAATTTCAATTAATTAGGTCAAAATACCCAGCTACCAGCAAATTCTTGCATGCATGCCATTTGCCAACTAGATAATTACTTGCATGGCATGGCAGCTCAACTCAAACCATCCAAAATTATGTATTTGCTGATCAATATTTCTTCTTTGACATGAAATTTCAATTGAATTTCATTAAGAGATCATCTATCAGTTCCCACTTTCAAAACCGCGAGTCGGATCTGTGTCAGCTGATGCATATCTGCAGGGCAGCCATTTCAATAAAACATGTAAAATATTAACTCACAATCATTTATAAGGTGCATATATAGGCATAAAGTGATATATATAATAAGTTGCATTAATCATCAAAGATCAACCCTTTTTTTTATGGGCAAAGATCAACCTTTTGAACTGTAATCAACCGTTTTTCTTAAGGTAGTAATTATAATTAATATTAAATCAAAAAGCATATCATTGCATTTGGGCGTGAGAGGTTTAGCTAATTTACTTGCACGCTTTTTATCAAGGTCCATCATTGACAAATTAGAAAAGTTTACATTTTGATAAATTTAATTATCACTTTTTAAATAAACTTTTCTACTTAAAACGTCGTATTCGAGCAGCCTTCCCTGTAAGAGACAATTAAAGGCATATTTTCAGCGAATTAGGCAGTGGAAGCCAGCTTTGTTGGATACACAATTAGTTTTGCTATAAATTTTTAATTTTTACATATAAATACACTTTCAAAACATAATTTACAAATACTGAATAAGTTTCCCTTCCTGTTCGGTCTGTGCCTTGTCTTGTACTTTGCACCGCACAATAAAAGTATACTAATTACTAATTAAGTTTATGAAATAAAGGACAAACAAAATATATAATTTATTTATTAAGAATGACTGTCGTTTAAGACAAATGAGAAAGATTTTTTAAATCTAAAAAGACTTGGCTTAAAAGGTGATGCTGGGGTAGTTCTTTTCTTGATTACTAATTTTAAATTAGTCCCATCAATTTTTGTTATAAAATAATATAATCTTTGTTTGTGTTTGGGTCGGTTATTAAATAAATTATTACAGAATAATGCAACAGTATTTAAAGAATGAATGGTCAGTGTTTTGTCCAAAACCAGAGTTTGTAAAACTAGCGGCGTAAGCTTCTACGAAAGGCAGGAACTCGAATAATTAATTATTAGGAAACATTTGTTAAATTCAAGTCCATTGCCCAATCACGTCTCAGATTTGTTTTGGAATTAATTGGTCTTTACTCTCTTGATTAAAAAAATTGACTAAATTAATTGGACAATTATTTTTATCCATTCATCTGGCAAAGGATTTCAATAATATATCAGAGATAATATAATTAATGAATTTATATATAATATGTGTAATTAAATTTAATATAATTACTACTTATATAATAATTTTTAAAAGTAAATATACACACATTATAACATTACTTATTTATTGTATAACTAACATGACATCTCTCTCATGAACTCTAAAATTTCTTCATACTGTAAATTGTTCTTCTTTTAATAAGCTTTATTTAAATTGTATAAGTAATTTAACCATAATAGTTGATTTTTACTCAAACGGACTTCTTGTTATATGGAAACGAGTAAATGGAAGATATTTATAATGGGTAGGGCTGGACTATGGTACTACCAGCAATATCGTATCTACTGTTTAGGTATTGTTATATGATTAAAAAAAAAAATCACCTAAGGGCGTCGATTGTTGTAGGGTATAATAGCGTAATGTTTCCAAGAGAGTAGTCTAGTTAAGTAAAGTGCAAAAAGCATTCAATTGTACACTCAAAGTGTAATGTGTTGAATAAACACTAAATAATGGAAATAAAAGCAATACCCTCTAAAGTAAAGTTGGTAAAAAATTGGATGAATCAGATTATTAAAACGTAGGCAGCGAAAATAAATGGGTAAATGAGTCGTTAAATTTAACACGATTATTAAATAAATCCCGGGTTTTGAGTGTGTGATTTTTTTCAAAAGTGTCAGTTTAAGGTTAAAGTTCTTAACCTATTTATCCGATTAATGACACGATTATACTTTCTATTTTAAAATAATTTGTAAGTTCTTGTTGACAAAATTCAAACATTAGAGATGATTTTCTTTTTTCTTTTTATTTTTTTGAAAGGATAAATATAAACATATTGTTTTATTTATAAAATTTTATATACATTTAGAGTTTGAACAGTGTAAATGTGTAAAATATTGATAGATATGTATATTTTATAATATCGATATATAATATTATTTACATCTATATGATTAAAACTTCAATAGTATAAATGTATAATATTTTGGTAAATATGTATATTTTATAATATCAATAAAGTATTTATGTATGCATGTATGAATAATTGTGTATAAATGTTTTATGTAAAATGTGTTTAATATATAGATATTAAGTGGATTATTGGGTAATCCAATTATTTTTTCGTGTCGGGTTAAGTCTCAATATTTTGACATAATTATTAAATGGATTGGGTTTGAGTTAATCTAAATTTAACAACGTCTGATCGCGATCTGATACAAACACGATTCGATGACTGTTTTGCCACCTCTATCTAAAGTATCCAAGGTTTTTTTTCCCGAAGCTTGAAATATTTAACGCATTTACCGGTCAAGACTCAAGAGTTCAGCAATTTCAGTTGGATGCAAATAAACCATGTAGACCCATTATTATCTTTTCAAACCCACGACACAATAATTTTGCTCAGAATGGGGTGGTGCAAGATAAAATGTGAGGGCAAACTAGTGCTTTCGCATATCGGAGCTTAAATATTGAACACATTCACCGGTCAAGATTCAATAGTCTAGATTTTTCAGTTGCGTGCAAATAATCACCATGTAGGCCCCATTATTATCTCTTCAAACCCGCGCCACACAAAATTTTTTCACAGAATGGGGTGGCATACAATAAAATGCGACTGTTAACAGAGCTATGCTCCAATTTGGCCCAGTTCTTAAATTTTCGGGCCCCTTTTTTTTCAGTCAAGCAATTGAGAATAGACTTTTGGGTCTCATGAGACATTATGAGGGTAAAGAGTACTTCCTTTAAGTTTTTTTCTTTTTTTAAAAAAAGAAAGGGGGTGAACAAGTTCAAATCAATTTTTATCCCATTCCCACCTCCAAAGTTCGAACAGTCAAAGCGCGAGTGAGGAGCGACAGTTACTTGTTAACCCAAACATTCTGGCAACTGGGGCATAATACTTCCTTCAAGTTTGAAAACACCCATTTACAAGATGATTTTCAAAATTAATTTCAAATAACCGGCTTCAAATCAAAAACCAAACAAATTTTAAAAAACACTAATAATAATAAAAAAATCATCATGTATAAATTTTATTAACAACAAATAATACAAGAAAAAAAAATTGATCAAAAGATTAAACATACTTTTTTTCTCCTTTTGAAACTAAACATACTTCAATTTTATTAACTTCTACTTTACTGAAGAGAATTTAGAAAATTAATGAGATAATATGATATCTTTACGAGTATCTCAGATTAATTGTCAAAATCCTGTTTTATGAATCTGGATAAATGAAACGTAAACATCCCATTTTCCTTTTTCCTTTGCTGAAACTTTATAACTCTACTGTCCACTCTATTTATTTCTAATTTTCCCACTTCACTTATTAAATTCTAAAGCACCTATTTGGTAACGTAACTGTTTGCATGAAGATATATCTCCAATGCATTCATACAAATTTGGATTTAATGAGTGGACCGAAGAAAATGTACTGTACTGCAGTACTGCTCTTTAATTATTTTCATATATAGATAGCCCACAATAACAAATTCACGGAGACAAAAAATTATTTGATCACATCTTCTTTATCTTATTTGCTTAGGATCTCTTTTCACATCATTAGGGCATGCCCTTAATCTTTTAAAATCTTAAGGAAAACATAAAAAAAAATATGTGAACCATCCTTATCACATTCTTCATCAAACGCAGTACTTTGTTTTATAATCGCATTGTTAAATCACAATCCAATAGCTGTCTGCATAATGCATGAGCACATGGCCCATTTCCTAGACTTGTGTGCATGCATGCCAAAGCATAGCTGTTATCAAACTATAATTTACTTGGTCATGGCGCATGGACCAAATAGTAGTGAAAGAATAATGATAGGTATCTAGATATTTGAGTCCGAGTGGATGTAGTAGTACTCATAGTAGATTAGTTATTAATATTTTGTATAATGTGACAATTATAAATAAATTGACACATTATCAACCGAGACTCAAGTTCAGGCTCGAATGGTTGACAGCATGAGATTCGGAACGAAATCTATACCCTTTTCTGTTAAAAAGCAATCATTCAAAAGCAGCCCAACTTTCGGCGCCATGCGCAAATCACGCACGCTCAGCTCAAGATTATATCATCATCAAATCAAACACAAGTCAACACTAAACAACACTACGATGTTAAACAAATTCATAAAACTTATTATGAAAAATAACAATTCAAGCCAATCCCCAATTGCACTAGTATCAAGATCAAGAAAGTTTGCAGGTAGCTAGCAACTAGTATTTACGTGTACGTGCCTTGCTTGTACTTGCGAAAGAGGTCTTCAGTCTTGGCATTCCTGAAGGCACAACATCCAATCAAATAAACCCATATCAAAGCAACAAGAGCAACGATCAATATGATATCTACTCTTCTCCATTCTTTTTTCAGATTAGCAAGTAATCCTGCTTTGCATGAATCACAGTTGTAGCAAGCTGCATCTGGTCATTGCTCCACTGAAAGCAATCCATGTCCGCAGCATTGTTAATGGGACTTATCAATATGTAGGGTTTACAAATGTGTACCAACACTCTGTCGGAGGCTTACAGCACCCCGACTGTAAAGAGAGAAAAAAAACTGTTAGAGAAACCACTTAACCAAACGATTAAGTTGATGGATAAGAGTCCAACAACATATTATCCAGGACATCACGTGAAACGTGTATAATACATAAGGAAGAAAGAAAGCTGAAGAAATTATTGAACTTAACATTTGGGTTCGGTAATAACATTTAAGACAAAGTCTTAACATGAATAAAGATGAAGATGACGAATTAATTTGTTTATAGGAAACTTATAATCTGAAAATTAACTTAGTTAATTTACCTGTAAAGGGGTAATATCATGTGCATTGAAGAAATCCTGAGCCATTGTATAACTCTGGTTCAACTCAGCACACATCTGTGTGGAGCTAAGACAGCTTTTGATCCGATCCCATTTGTAAGGGCTTCGAACTCTTCTTCGTAACCAGCCAGAATAATCGTCAAGGCGATATTCTAAGTAAGCTCTACTGGGTGCAAGGTGGCCGGAGCCCTTAATGGTAACCATGTAAACGAAAACAACAGAACAAGCCAGCAATATAATGAGAATTAGCATGCCAACGAGATAGAGTATAAGGAGCCATGGGATGCGCCAAAATCCTCCTATAAAGCCTGCTAGGGACACAACCAAAATCAAGACCCCCAAAATGATGACCGGCCATTGCAGAAGCTTGACACAAGAATTGTCTGGCTCGGTTGCAAGCCAGACTCCGGCACCGATGACTGGGATTGAGAGAAGCATGGCTACGAAGTTGATGGCTCCCATGACATTGCTGCTTAGTGCCATATTTTTGTATATAGATCTTTCAGTGTTTTGTTATGGTTGTTATAGAAATATTGAACATGAAATGAAATTTACTTGAGAGTTGAGACCGAGATAGAGAAAAATGTGCTACATAATAAGAGAGAAGTACTACTGCATCCACTTTAGGATTCGCCACATGACAAAACACCACTAACCCGTAGCCACACAAGTTTCTCTTTTGTCATAAAGCCCACCGAGTTTTGTTTCATTCTGATGCATCCACGAAAGCTACTAAAAGCAAAGTAATAATAGATTTTAAGTTGTGTTTCGGTCTCCCAAGTCTAATCACTTGAGTGCACCTTATTTGAAATAATGAAGATTTGAAAATTTCTTTTAAGTTAGTGTTGTTGTTGCAGGAATATTGAAAAAGTTAAATATCAGTACTCATTGGCCATCCTTCTTCGGCCTATTTCTTATCTATTTAGGCTGGCATTTTGCGAATTTTAGTTAGAGTTGGATTATTGGCAGGTGGGTATTTCGGTTTTGGTTCGGTTTTTTATGGTTTTCAGTTCAGATTGCAATTCGTTCGGGTTTGAGCTGAAAAATAATTTCAATTCGATTCAGTTTGAATTTATATTTTAGTTTGATTTCAGGTTGCTAATTCGGGTTTAAATATAGTTTGAGTTACTTAATCGGGTTCGTAATAATTCGGGTCAGATTCTCAATTCAGGTTACAGCCTTCTTATTGTGTGCATTAGAAGAATACTTGCCTTCAGACATGAAATAGAAAATGACTCTCTAAGATGTGGCTACGGCTGGCCAATGGGGCCGTTTCCTTGGGATTTCCATTTAGATACGACAAAATCATACACACTTTACAAAAAGATGACGACTTTTGTTCAATTAAGTGTCTGTGACATTTTGACAGGCTTTAGTCTCAAATACCATTCTCATCTCCAACAAAAGCATGCGGCCCAACACTCCAACGTATCATCAAACACTTACTAAAATCACCACCTTCTCTCAATAAAATTCAAACAGCTCTAAAAAAATTTTCAACAAAATCTTTATACATTATTCTTGTTGTTTTATCATAAGGGTTAGTTTTGATGTTTACTAAAAATTAATGAGGCGTTTACTAAATTGGAATCGGAATGAGCTGGAATCGGAATGAGCATGAATGAGAATGGGCTGGAATGAGAATAAGGAATGGGAATCAGAATAAGTTGTTTACTTGAACTATAGGAATCGAAATCGGAATGAGCTGGATTGCCATTAATGTGTTTACTTTGTCTTATAATCGGAATCGGAATGAATTTGATTGTAATAAATTACCAAAAAGTACTTAATGAATTATTTTCATAATCATTATTTTATAATTTAATTATAGTGATTATTTATTCAAAAAATTTTATTATTATTAATTATTGTCAATAATATATTGATATATTAATTAATTGTAAAATTAATTAATATATTATAATAATATACTAATTAATTATAATAATTATATTATTAATTATTGTGATTATTTAGTCAAAATAATGTTTTTATTAATAGTTATTGTTAATAATGTATTAATATAATAATTAATAGTAATTTTTATATTAATTATTTATTATTAATAATAAATGAATTAATTATAATAATAGTAATATATTAATTATTGTGATTATTTAATCAAAAACTATAATTATTAATATATTATTGTTAATAATATATTTATATATTAATTAATAGTAATAATTATACGAATTAATTGATGTTAATATATTTTAATTATATTATAATAATTATATTAAAATTATTATAATAGTAAATTAATTAATTATAATAATAACATATTAATTATTGTGATTAGTTAGTCAAAAACTATAATTATTAATAGTTATCATTAATAATGTATTAATATAATAACTAGTAGTAATAGTTATATTAATTAATTAACAATTGTATTAATAATTATTATAATAGTATATTAATTAATTATAATAATAAAAATATATTAATTATTGTTATTATTTATTCAAAAACTAAAATTATTAACATATTATTGTTAATAATGTATTAATATAATAATTAATGGTAATTTTTATATTAATATATTATTAATAATAAATGAATGAATTATAATAATAGTAATATATTAATTATTGTGATTATTTAATAAAAAACTATAAATATTAATATATTATTGTTAATAATATATTTATATATTAATTAATAGTAATAATTATATCAATTAATTGATGATAATATATGAATTAATTATAATAATTATATTAATAATTATTATAACAATAAATTAATTAATTATAATAATAATAACATATTAATTAGTGTGATTATTTATTAAAAATATAATTATTAATAGTTATTGTTAATAATATATTAATATATTAATTAGTTATAATAATTATATTAATTAATTAACTATAATAATATTATATTAATTATAATAATAATATATTAATTATTGTGATTATTTATTCAAAAATTATAATTATTGATAATAATGTATCAATATATTAATTAATTATAATATATTAATTAATTAATTATAATAATATATTAATTAATTACAAATGAGGACAAAGTGGGTATTTTTAATTTTGGGGAGGGGCAAAATGAGAATTTGGGAATGGAGATTGATTCCCACCTCCCCCACGGGAATCAATCTCCCATTCCTCATTCCCAAATAGTGGTGGGCCCCACGATTCCGATTCCAATTCCTGCTCCATTTTTGCGAAATAAACGCCATCAATCATTCCGATTCCGGATTCCGATTCGAAAAGTAAACACACCATAAAAGTATTGATTGTTGTTATTTAGGTTTTTTTTTTGGGTAAAATGTGATCGATTATACTTAAATATACATGTTTTTTTATCATTTTTTTTCGAAGAAATTTGTTTTCTTTGATCTGTATTAGTTGAGTTTGTTACTCAACTTCTAGACCTTTAAGTAAGCCTATAAGTTTGGAAATCTAAAACTTAATCCTAGATGTCTGGAAGTTTTAACAGATTATTTTTGTTAATATTACTTTGTTTCACATGATTTTTAGGTAAATGGATTTGGTATGCATTATTGTCTTGTACAATGGTGAACAAAAGGAATAATGGTGTATTCTTCTTCAACAAATTCGCAATTGCTTGAAAACGTAGCTCAGACTATTAAAATTAGTATTTCAGAATATGAAATTAATGCAATTCAATAGATTTGTGCCACTTGTGGAGATTATCTTAGATAATGACATGCATTTTTTTTTTTGCATGAAAATCTTAATGGTATTGCATATAGAAACCCATCTTGCGTCACATATCAATATAGGTTTACCACTCCTATACTGTAAACAAATTTGAGTGGAGAGGATAATCAACATTTTAATAGTTTGTAGAAGGAGAGTCAAGCATGTCCAACATTTATACCATCAACATTTTCTAATGAAAACGTAAAAACTAATCCAAAAAGTGATATTAGTCTTAAACATTTTTCTCTTACATCTCATTTATCACAGGAAAAAGTGCCCATTATAAAACCATAGACGAGCATGAGATCGAGCCAACCACCAACAATATTTACATGCCTAAAAACAGAATCAGTTTTCTTGTAAGTAGTAACACTGTGAATACTAATGATGCATATCATTGTATTGACAGTATCATGAGTAATGAAGTTAGTGACATTAATGGTTTTATGATAAGTGAGGTGTTTGCATCAAAAGAGGAGTTGCAAATGAGGCTCTGTAAGTTTGCTTTACAAAACCATTTTTAGTATAAGTCTGGAAAGAATATTTTGATTGTTACTTATGGAGAAAACAACTTTCTTTGAAGTATTCATGTTCCAAGAATGAAGGATTCAAGGTTCTTTTAAATTCAAAAGTAGCGTAATAGGCATAAATGTTCTTTTAGTATGAATGAAAGAGATCTTTGACAAGCATATGCAAAATTGATTGTGCATACAATTCAATATAAATTTAAAGGTATTTCATTAGCATACACAGTATAGTAGATCAAAAGAGACTTCTAAAAATATTTCGGTTATGATATTAGTTACTGATGTGTGTTATTGCAATGTACATGCATCGATGTCACTCATTTTGTTCTTCTACTATACTACCTATATGTGGATTACGACTATACAGAGACAATTAATCTCGTTGGCCTAATAGAAGAATATAATGTTCCTATTAAGTTACTTACCATCGATATGCAACCTCTAATATTAAAGCTAAAGAAAAGGCATAATAAAATAAATACGATTCCATCAGTGGGTGAGGAAAATGCTACTCGAAAATGTGGGCATTATGGAAAAGTAGATCATGATCAATTGACTTGCACAACAACGATACCATTGTATAAGCAAAACTCAACAATTGCCAATAATACAGTTCGGGGTGAGCTCTTTGAGTTTATGCCTTGTCTTTCTATTACAAACTTATTAGTTGCATGACTTGTACTAATGCATACTACTAATGATACTTGTAGACATTGCTCAGTGATGAACACTGCCAAAATTTATAACAGTTTAGAGTTTACTTTTTACTTATGAGAAATTTTTAAATAATGAAGATGCATTATAATAATATATCTTCATGAAGCAATTGTTGAACATGTCATTTTACAATAAGACATCATACTTTAATGAGCTCTTATGAATTTTTTATGTTATATGTTTGATTCTATTGTATTGTTATTACAGGTAAAATTTACATTTTGTAAATATATTTCGATCACCAAACTAGTCTGTATGTGAATAACTTAACTTCTAGAGAAGTTTGTCAGTCTAGAACATTAATAAGTCTATGCGAAGTACGTATATCTAATCTCAATTTGCTTAGAGATTGTATATTTTAAATACATTTCCTTATTGTAATTTAGATACTACATGTTCTTGATTCTATTAAATTATCTACCATAAGATTGGTCTATCGGTCAAGAACTTAACATCTAAACTAGTCTACTGGTCCAGAATATTAATAAGTTTGTGCAAAACACATATATCTAATCTCAATTTCTTTATATATGTATATTTTAAACATACTTCGTTATTCTATTTCAGGTACAAGGTGTTCTTGATTCTATTAGATTATAGGTCATAAGATTGGTGTATCAATTAACAAGTTATAAACAATTAATTGACAATGAAACTATAAACATTTTTGTTTGTATTGCCATTAAGTAATCAAATCCTCGCTATAGTTTACGTCTACATTATTAAATAGTAAGTTCACAACAATTTTCAACTTTTATCTTTAAATAGGCCCATTGCAATTTGCTTCCTATAGTAATTGATATCCTCTTGGTTGTAAAAGAGCTTGAACATCTAGTCCATGCACCAAGATCTCCAAGAACTGTTGAACGAATACACCATAATCACATCTATAATGATAATTAGATAAGTATTGGGTAGATAAAACAATTAAAAAAAATGACTTTAAGGTTATAACAAATACCGATGATCTATTGTGATGAATTAGATATTCAGTATACAAGCCAAGTATCTGTTGATTCGAATGTAATATAAGATCTGTTGAGTCCTATATTAGTATCTTACTAAAAATGAAAGGTGCCATCATAGGACACTACAAGAAATTTGGGATAAGGCAACATCATTTTAACAACGTTCATATATGAAATGTTGTCAAATTTATAATTTAACAACAATCACAAATTGCATGTTGGTAAATATAAACTTTTAGCAACACACAATAAGTGACCGTTGTGTTAAACTTTATCACAATGAGCAATCATTTATTGCGTATAAGAGTATGTAATGACAACCTTCAAACTTTGCATGTTGTAATTAGTTACTTAAGACAACATTGAATTATTTGTTGCATAAATTATCATTTAAATAACAATGTTTAGTTACAAGTTGTTAAATTTTTGTTAACTCATTTTAATATGAAATTAGTATAAATTTGACATAAATAGATGCTTATGAAATTTATTTATAAAGATATTATAATAAACAAATTTTTTGAGTATATTATTAACTATAATATTTCTTAAAACTAAAATATTAGAAAATAATGTGCAATAAATAAATAAAATTTCATTTTGCGTGCAAGGGTTATATAACACGGGCTAAAGCGCAGCAAAAGGGAGAGAGAGAGAGAGAGAGAGAAGAGAAATTGACTTAATGAAACCCTCAATTCACTTCTCAATGCCACTTTACTTTTTCTCTGCCATTCTAGCAAATCAAGCCCCTTCATCTTCATTATAATAATAGGTGCCCACCAGTAAAATGAGTGTATTAGGTACTATTCTTTTCAATTTCATTGATAAAGCTCACTTTCACTTTTCCAATTCCGTTTAATTAATAGTTTACTCTTCCACAAATTCTTTTTTAGGAGATTTTTGGCTTTGTCCTCTTGTTCCCACTCAAAATCATTCGACAAGTCACATTACAAACTCATTGCTTGGTAAGTGGGACAATTCTTTATTGTTTATGGGGTTCAAATGTTATGACATAAATCAAACTAATACTAATTTTTTATGGTAGGTCATTCAAACCAAAAGATGATTTTCTTCTTTGAAACGACTAAAGCCAAATATTTACATAGAAAAGATAATTAGAAAAATTTACTAGTGAGATGGATAATGATGTCTTTTAATTGAATGTCGCAATTTTAATCTATTATTGGTGTTATTGACTTTATGAAACAGAAAACTTACTTCTATTAACGCCATTAAACATAGTCTCCTGTATCAGCAGTTTGCATCCTAAGAAGGAGAATAATGTACTGAAGTTACTTGTTGTATCATATACACTCTTTAAAAGAGAGAAATCAATATTTTGTAAAAGGCTTGCTAGTTTAAAGCTACCTAATTGTTATGGTTCAAATGTAGCAAAATGTATTTTAGTTGATAAATGCAAGGTGGTTGGACTCAAGTCTTATGGTTGCCATATTCTAATGCAACAACTCGTACTTGTAGCTTTGAGAGGAATTTTACCTAAAGGTCCACGAAAGGCAAATTTTTGATTATGTGCAATTTTTAATGAATTGTGTAACACGATCTTAGATAGAAGTATATTAGAGCAATTAGAGGAAGAAGTGACTGAAACATTGTGCATGTTAGAGAGATTCTTCCCACCTTCGTTTTTTAATATCGTGATTCATTTAACTATTCATTTAGGAAGAGAAGCTTGTCTATGTGGACTAGTACAGTATCACTAGATATACCTAATTAAGAGGTTTTACTTGCCACCACCTTTTTCGTACATAGAAAAATAAGTTTATGAAAAAATAATTAATTTATTTTATCTATATTATATCTCAAGTTTATGAAAATTTTGAAAGGATATGTTAAAAATTATTCACGACCCGAACAATGTCCAGCTGAGCGGTACATTCTTTATCAAGAGTATGCATCATTTTGTGGCAAATATATAAAGCAAACAACTAAAATGGGTATTCAACATGGGAGAAATGAAGAATCTAAGAATGACTTATTATTAGGAGGGCATCCAATATCTGGAGGCAAGTTTGTTGTTCTTTCAAATGAGATGTTATATATTGTTCATCAATATGTTTTGTTTAACAGCTCAGAGGTCCAACCTTATATAGAGTAAGACTTTAGGACATTATGTAATTGTTGTTTTTCAAGTTTAAAAGATGTGAAAATTAACTTAAAGTTGATTTTTTCACTGGAGAGCACTTGGAAGAACTGAAGTGTATGGATAAACGACTTTTGAAAAATGAAACAATGTTATAAAAAAAGCATATGGACACTTTTAGCACATGATTAAATAATAAGGTTGTAAGTAATTTAGCATTACTTTTTACAAATATTCAATACTTATGTTTATAAACATGTGCTTAACTTTTTTTTTTCAACAAATAACAATGTAGAAGAGACAAATCAATTTGTCAAAAATTTTAACTTGGCTTGCAAGAGGACTTGGGAATCAAGCAATGTCATTTTCTAAATATGTTATTAATGGTCTCCACTTTCATACAAAGGAAGCTAAAAAGTCTTGACAAGATAACGGTGTTTCACTTGAAGCAAATATAGTTTGTAGAGCTAGTGCAAGGGACCTTACACAAGTAGTTGGAAAAGTCACTTATTATGGAGTGTTAAGAGATATATCAGTGCTTGACTATAATACTTTTCAAGTCTCCATTTTCAAATGTAATTGAGCTAATATAGTTAATGGTGTTAAAGTCGATGAATGATTAACTTTGGTTAACCTTCATGAAGGACAAAGCCAATTAAGAAATGATCAATTCATTTTAGCTTCACAAGCTTAACAAGTATTTATTCTGAGGATAATGAAAAATCAAATTGATATATAGTATTGAAAGCACCACAAAGAAGGTTCCAAGATTTATTATTGGCTAGTGAGAGTGATTACAGTATATACCTGCCAATTGACATGAGTGGGCATGAAATAGAAAATGATAATTAGGATGAACCTCTTAGAAGGAAAGAAGTTGAGGATATAGTGTGTGACGACTAGTTTAGCATATTAATTATTTATGTATTCTTGAATTATGGTTTATTGTTATAAATATTTGTTTTCATGAATCTGTTAATTGGTTCCTTAAAATACATGATTATGTTATATGCTTATTTCTCAGTGATTATTTTTCTATGCTTATTTCTGAAAAAAAAAATCTAGCTTTGTCATTGGCAGTAATTTGTTGTCATAATAATATATACATTTCGTTCAGCATTTAACAATTGTGCAAAGAGTAAAAGAGATGGACAATGCTAAAGTAAGTGATTTTTTTTTTTGTTCATCTTTGAATTATAATTTTTTTATCTTCATATACTTATTTTTTTTTCTGTTTAATCCTATATTAATTATGCTATTTATAAAGTATTCTAGGCAAGTTAAGAAAAGAAATCGAGATAAATTTGGACAAAATGAAATTATTCAAGAGGAGAATGGACCATTAGCAACTAGCAATAGAGAAAATGAGCACACATCTGAATCTAATGACAGAAGCACCAAAAAGAAAAAAGGTCCAACCAAACTTGGAATAATTCACGATTGATCTCCACCATTGAGCATTGAATTTAACGAATATGGCTAGCCAGTGGGTGTAAATTCTGACAAATATACATCTTTAATTAGAGTTATAACACGAGAACATGTGCCTATTTGCTCGAAAAATTAGCTTTTGATTGACCACAAGGTAAAATAAGATCTTTGGTCATTAGTACAGATATATGATAGTATGTAACAATTATCTTTATTAACAACTACATCATTTATCTTGAGATTTATCATGTTAACTATTTGTTTTCATTTTTCTTATAATTTATACATGAAAAATTCATTGTAGATGAGTCTTGTAAACATTTGGCATTAAGAATGATGGGTGATTGCTGGAGACAATACAAATCGAAGCCAACAACTAGGATCAAGGAAGCCAACAAAGAACATGATAGAGCACGTGCACTTGCTCTTATTAGGTAAAAAAAAATATAACTTCCAAAGAGGATTGGGCTAAATTTGTCAAGTAAATATTGTCTCTAGAATTTAAAGTAAGTTAGTCCATTGCATTGCACTAATAGTATTCAAATTAAGTTTCATTTCTATAAAAATTATACATTTTAATGTTGGATTTATAGGCAATAAGTAAGAAGTTTAAAGAAATGAGAAATAATCAAGAAGTGGTACATTTAATAAGCCAGTTAGGTTATGCTAAGAAGAAGCATACCATGGCATAGATTTATTTTATTTGAATATGTTTTGACACTTATTTGATTTACTCTAAAGTACATTTTTTTTAATTGTAGAAAAAAAGTTGAAATCCATATGAAATCACTAGAGTTAATGTTTGGATTGAAGGCCATCTTAAAAAGAATGGTCAACTTGTGAATGAAGCAACTTCTAAGTCCATTGGTAGGAGATATCTATACAAAGTATTCTTATTATAAGTATTCATATGTATGTTATTAATAATGTTATTTTGCATACTTCCAAGAAAAAGTTAAAGAGTGTCACCGTTTAAAAGATAATATAAGGTTTAACAATATACGTAATGATGCTATTGTAAAAGTATTTGGACCGAAAAGCATAGGCAAGTTCAAGGACTAAGGTTTAGCGCCACTCCCACTCAATTAGAAGCATAGATTCAATCTAGTAAAAATGTAAAAGAACTTTAAAACCAACTGCAAGCTCAATATGAAAGAATGTATGTCCTTAAAAAGAATTATGAGCATTTGATAGTTGCGCTATTAAAACAATGCCAACATGTAAAATGGCTATATGATAATGCATTCATGTAAATACTTATTTGAAAATCTATTCTAAGACTAAAAGAATTCTAATCATTTATAGAATCCAAGCAAAGGTTTTGATGATATTATAACTTCTCAAACTTGTACTTTTTAGGGAATGCTTTTTTTTTAATCTTTTTTTATACTTATAAAGAATGTTTCATTGAAAAGAAAAAAAGTAATGGCTTAACAAGATTTTATCTCTTATTCCTATAAATTGTAAATCCATATTCTTGTTGATTATAGTCACAGTAAAGAAGCGATACAATGCAAGAAAATGGTCACTATGAAAATGCAAGATGTTATTTATTGAATTGGTATTCAGATGATGTTGATGAAATTGTGGCTAAAGGAAAGATTGTGTTAGTAAACCCTAACACAAAAGTTCATCACATGCCTCTTGGTAGAGATTTTTAAAAAGTTTAGGTAGAATCAATATCCGATGATAAGGATGAAGTGACTTTATATAAAGTGATAGATGAAGCTTATATAATACTTAAGGCTTTCGGAAGCACTGTTGCTCAGCCAAAAAGTTGCATCAAATAGTTTTAAAAAAGGTATGTAGGCATAAAAATACTCTCTTTGGTATGTATATATCATTATTTTCTAAATACAGCAAATGAAAATTGATTCAATTAACCTTCTTGTAGGAGTTTATGCCTTAAAGATGTTTTTGTTGGAGTGTATATATGCCTAAAGAAGTTTTTGTTGGAACTACTAAGTTGAATAAGCTTTTGTTGGAGATGGTTTTTTGAAGTTGATATTTATAGAATTGTAACTGCCACTAATGTATTTTAATTTTTGTTTTTTTTTTATGTTTTGCTAAATGGAAATTATATTGATGTTGGAAATTTCTATGGATTAATTGTATGAAAACTAAAATATTGGTGTGACTTTTATCTATGATGTATGGTTATTTCTAAGTTTATGAAAACTTATTATAACAACCCAAATATTTGAATTAGTTCATATACATTTTAGTAGCAGTAGTGTAATAGTAGTACTATTAATAATAATTGCTATTATAATAATAATATATTGTTGTTGTTGTTTTTGTTTTTCAGCAACATGCAAGATATGTTGTTTATTGTAAATAAAAATTAGAATTAATGACAATAGTTAGTTTCTTGTTGCTATATAATTTGTGACAACATTACAAAGCTTGTAGTCGAAAGTTTGGATGCATATGACTTTTGTAACCACAATCATTGCAAGTTGTAATAAGACATTTAACAACATTCATAAGTTTTCAACAATGTGAATTGCCCGTAGTTGAAATTTACCTACTTTTCACTATAGCAAGAACTATAACACTCATGTGCTTGTCGTGAAACCATTTCCACAACAAGCTTTACTTGTTGTCATATAGTATTTTTCTTGTAGTGGCATATGGTTTCACTTTATTATTAAACTCAGTATCAGAGGTAAAACAAATAGATGAGCTATAACATGAATTTTTCCGCTCAATATGACAACGACCTTAAGAACCTAATGCTCTCTATGCAAGTTTATTAGAATGTAAATGCAAGAAATAACAACATTAAAATTTGATAGTGTAAATATTTATGTGAAAGATATATTAAAACCCTATCTTAAATGACTCAAACCATGGTATTATATGGATAATTTTATTTTCACTCGCATATTGGATAAGTGAGTCATTTTTAAGCAAAAAATTATTTAAATTCTTAAAACAAGCATTAAATCTTTGTTTGAGCAGTTGCCATGCAATAACAATAATACTATTTGTTAACAAAAAAGTTAAAGAAACAACATATTATATGTATTATCTTTTCATTTACTACCTGACAATGAGAGTTCATAACAGCAAAATGTTGTATGTGGGAGTTGTGTATTTGCTCATGGACTATCTCAGCTTATTGTAAAGTACATCCATGTGCTATTTACCATATATAAAGAAAAACAAAAGTCAAGTGATGAGCGGCTAATTTCATTAATTTTTTATTGGGTTTTTCAAAGAAAATCCATAAAATACTAAGTTGCTCAATCACTTGCCTGAATTGTAGAGATCTTAGAGGAAACTTCTACAACCATTACCAACGGGCCATTTTACAAAATTTCCACATCAACTATCATATGATATTAGTTTATAATTTATACAAATCATAAACTAATAATTAAAATATTTTTTAAATTAATAATAAGGGACATCTTAGGGTTCAATATTTTTTTGTTTGTGCCATCCATCTCTCTAATGCAAGTCTATCATTTAGCTCAATCAATAGTTTATATAACTTCAAAGGAAACTAGCATAAGAGGCTTCTTCATTAGGTCAGTGTATGGAGAATGTAAGTAAATGGATTCCTTTCTCTTCTTTCAGACATAAACTTAAAAAGTTGGGTTCGTTGCTTATTTTATACCTAGAGTTTGTGTAGATGGCATGATGATCAAATTATCGCCTCTTATGTTTGGAGCATGGACTAACGTTGTTTCCATGGTGGTTCTAGCAGGAGTGACATCAAAACTATCAATAAAGTTGTAAGTTTCTTGCAATGAAAACATATAAAAATTTGTTAGGTTATTTTTCTTTGCCACATGCATATGTACTAGTATTTTACAATTAGTATCATACCTCACTGTAAAAGTTTTTACCTTGTATAGATTTCAACTTTTTAAATAGCTTAATCATTTTATCAAACTTGCATCCAAAACTATCAATCTTGCTTACAATATGGGAAACCTCAACTCGCATTTTATGCACATTTACTTCTATTTTATCTAGGCAACTATTATAATATATATCAAAATTATGGTTGCCTAAACTTACAGAAGACTCACCATCCTACAAGAAAATTTAATATTCAAGACAAAATTTTATTAAATTGTATTGACATTAAAGGGCAACATTCTTACCTTTTCACTAATTTCGTTATCTATTGTGATTCTCATCTTGTGTTTTTCTACACTATTTAGTGAGGCCAAACTAGATTTAAAATTATTCATGGCTCAATTATTGTTAGACTTTGATTGAATGTCACTAGAATCACTGCCTAACTCATCACCATTTTCAATTTTAAATTCACCAACCTCTTCACACTAATCACTGTTGTAAAACTAACTTATATAATCTTGTTCCTTTTCACTAGGTAGACTAGCATGCAATTATTCAAATACACTCACCTATGTAAAAAATATGATAAAATTAGTATAATAAAATAATTTCAAAGCAACATTAATATTTAACTCTTACAATACATAATTTTGTTATTGAAATTGTACTTTAAAAGGTCATCATATAGAACATTGTGTGATGCAGTCCAATTACAAATCTGAAGAATTGTATTCTTATTATTCATGGTAATCTCTTTGTAAAAATCAGGCATTGCCTCATAAGCTACATCTATATAGCTAACATAATAATAAATTGTTAGGAAAATAATGATTTGGTATTTATTTAAATTATAAACTTCAAAAGAAGTTGATTACCTAAAATGCCATTGGAAATTCAACAAGGGTGTATGCCTCGTTCTTACAATTAGGGTCTTCTGTAATCTTCTTCTCATGTATTCTCACACAATTTACTAAAAAGTTTTTCAAACTTTGTAAAGGCTTCATGAAACAAATATAACCCCAAGGATAATTATTAAAATCCTAAAAAATGTCAATGTGTTGCACATGTTTAGCTTGAACCTTAGTTTTCGAATCCTTCCTGAGGAGAACCACCTCTAAAAAGTACAACATAGCAAGCTTTACAATTTTTCTATCATCGGTTAATGTGGAATTCATAACAAGTCCTCTAACTTAGAGGTGGTACATCTTTCAAGACCATCCATTAACTTTTCATAAAATCTAACACAGCCATCACTATCCATATTGTTTGTGTTGGGTTTATAGAGAGATTTACAATTCAAACTAGTAACTAGTGCAAACTCTTTCATAGAGAATCTACATACTTTGTTCCCCACATTAAACTATGTAGACAAATTAGTGGAATGCACATCTTTAACTAAAATGCTATTTATAATGGTATAAGAAAATTATAAATGTTAGATATTAATAAGATGTCCAAAGTAAGATGCCTTATACATCTCCATCTGATTTTGATTCTTGGTAAGATGCTTTTGGATATTCTTAATTGCTTTTATTTAGGAGTGTGTTGACACTTTAGACTTGAAATGATCTGTTTCCTTTATTTTTGTTTCCAATATAGATGTCATCCTAGAAAGAAATATTCATTTTGTTATTAAAATAATATAACACTTTGTAAAAGCCCAACTACTTCCATAAATTCTCAACTTCTGAACCAAACAAGTTTATCATTTTACAATAAAATCCTCAACTATGAATTCTGAAAGCCTTACATCTATGGTAAATTCAAAGGTAATAAACCCTAGATTGTCAAAACTCATAAATAAAAAGTTCTATGGTTAACTAACCTTCAATTTTTTGTTGTAATGCTCAATTTTGCCTATTCTAACTAGACATCTATGAACAACCAACGAAAATGGACGTTGACTGTGAAGAGCTTGATTTTCCTTCTCCCTCACAACATCTCTTTTTTAAACTTCTTAACTCAAATTTTGTTTCTTTTTTTAGTTAGTTAATGATAAGGGTATATGTGTATTTTCACTTATTATTATGTCATATTCTCAGCATGTAAACAATTGAGTTATACTCCTGACATTTACCAACTATTGAGTTAGATCTAGTGTAATTTTGCTTATTTCCTTGAGACTTGGTTTGCAAAACAAGTGGTAAAACTCTACAGACTCATGAACCATACACCCTCATTCGAACCAAATGACAACATATGGTATTTCATTCTTGGTATTCTCCCATCAATGATTTCTAGCTAAAGACCAAGTTTTTCCTCAGTGGGGTTTTTAGCTTTAACCCTTAATTTCGCTACCTGCTTCCTCCTCTCATTAGTTGCTGTCATGGGTTGTTGTGTAGCTATGGTGTAGATGTTGTGTAGTTGTAGTGCAACTATTGTGACTGACATGACATTGATTTGAGAGGAGAGATGAGGGTTGTGAAATTTTAGCTAAGCAATCCAAAAGAGAGGTGAATTGAGTTTTCAAAATTTAAGTAACTAAAATCACACAACAATTTAAATTAATGCCTTAATAAAATAAAAATAAATAAATTTAATAATGCACAATATTAAAAGGATAAGGAAAAAGAGATCAAACACATGAGTTTTTACATGGTTTGATAAAACTAGCTTATGTCCACCCGTCCAAGAAAACCAAGTTTGAGGATTTCACTATCCAAGTGTCCAAAGCTTCAAGTTCTTACAATTGACTTCCAAGGTATCAATAAACTTTTACAAGTGACGATTCACTCACATATACCTTTCCTTAAGTGTTTCACACACTTATACTCACATAAATTTAATAATGAATTTAGAGATTACAACAAGAACTCTATTTTAAAATGGATGTACAAATGATAGCTTAATATATGAAGATTTACAAAATAAAAGCTCAAGAGATGTTGTATGAGCTGATTTCTTGTTTGAAAAACTTATTAGATTTGATTTTGATTTGAGTTTATATAATTTAGACAAATAAACTAGTCATTATTGACCTCCAAAAAATAACCGAATCACCGCTTGAATTGACAGTTAGTCACTAGACTTATGTAGCAAATTACTGTTGTAAATTTGGATTTGCAAATTTTAAAAATTTACCAAGGAGGTTTGCCACTTATTCTCAGGGGGCTAACTGCTAACATGCTGTCTTCTCAGTATAGGTTTGATATTTATATTTTGGCCCTAAAACTTTTATAAATTAAAATAAGTCTAATACTTTTTAAAATTATATTATGGCCTAAATTATTTTATATTTTTGCAAATGGTTTTAAATCCAGAATTTAAAACAATACTTGTTGAAATCAAAGATTGCAAAACTCTTTCATTTTAATCCATATATTGAAAAACAACTAATTTCATAAAATGCTTGGCTTGTAATTGTAAAATCTTTTGGTTTAAGACAAATGATGATTTATAAAATAAAATTTTGAGCTATTCCGAATGCCAAATCATGCATATATTAAATCATACCAGCTTTATAAGATTTGTAGGAATGAAGGCACTTTGAACTAATCCTAGTTCTTAGTTGAGCTATTATCCGTTGAGTGTCTTGAGTTTAATTCCACTTAATTTGCTTGAATAAATTTTGCCCTTAAAAAGCTAATGAAATTATAAAATATAAGAATATATGTTTGTTATCATCAAAATAAAAATTTATATGGCCGTCTAGGCTATGTTGTTGACTATTGTTGTTATCAGCAACTTTGTTGTGGTGTGGTTGTGCTGCTGTGTCGATATGGAACAACGTGCCAATAGCTTCAGACTTGAAAGAAGAGACATAAGGGTTTGTTTTGAATTTGATTTTGGGGATTGATTTTATAGGCGTGGGCATGTAGCCAGTGATTGTGAATATTTTAGTTTTTGTCTTAACGTAAGCTTTCTTTATTATTATTATGAAACCGATTATTTTTATAAATTCGCACCATTTGGTTTTCAAGGTTAAGTCAAACTAAACCAAAAATCAAATTAAAATTTGGGTTAGGTCCCATTCAGGTTTACTCAAACCTAATGCCCACCCTAATTGGCACCTCTTAGATCTCCTCGTGAAACCGTTTTTCCAATTATATTTTTTTTTTCATAAATGTCCTTTTTTCTCTTTCAAATATACCCTTCTAATTTTTCATTTAATTTTTTATTATTAAAACCCAAAGTAAAATTTTGTTATTTCTTATTTCTTTTGAATCTTATTATTACCTACACAAAAATTAAAAAATATTTTTGGCTGATGATTTTTTAATGTTAATCATTGGCTTAAATCATACATATTTTAAATTATAATTTGAAAGCAATCTCAAGTGCAAAAATATTTAACCAATAAGAAATAAGTAAAGAACAGTAGATTATTCTAAATTTGTGCAATTTATATTTGTTAGATAAGAAGTAACAAGTGAAAAATTAAAAAGGATAGAGAGAGAGAATTAATTATGAATGTAAGTAATTTGTTGGGGAGGGGGGGGGGGGGGGGAATTATGTCTTTAATTTTTATTTCTCTTTTAAATGTAATTTTAATTGATGTCAGGTTTTATGAAGATAATGAAGGGATCTCAATAGTTTCATTATTTTAATTATTTGCACTTTGAGTCTGGTAAGAAAAACTTTGGGGCTCAATAGTATATCAATTGTTGTCCAAGAGACTATTATCATTTGAGTTTGCTGATGGACTGGGCTTAAAACATAGCCTCGAGAAAAAGGTTAAGAAAAAAGGCTTAAATTTTAACTTGTTGGACGAACTTTTACAAAATGTCTGAAATAATTCTTTGCCATTATATTTTCTCCACTCTCAGACGTGAGATAGAGGGAGAATACTAAAGTTTTTTAAGTGAGAAAAAAAAAATGTGATTTTTATTTAACATTAGCGATTTTCACACATATTGTTATCATTACTAAATTAAGAGCTCGTGGATCCTTCTTTTGAGACAAGCTTTCTTTTTAGTTTGGAAATAAAAGGCAATACACCCTAAAATTTTTTTTTTTAACTTTTTAACCAATATTTAGATGAATAATGAGGAAATCAATATTTAAAAAAAAATAACTATAATATATATAACAATTTTTATTTTTTTAAAAATAAAATAAGTGCAATAAATAGCTAATCTTTTTTTTAAAGCTTTTGACCCTCCTCCTCCTCCTCCTCCTCCTCTTCTCTCTCTCTCTGTACATATTTATATAATATTTTTTTATTATTATGTTTTGTGGCAAATTGTTTTGAGAGCAGAATTTATTATTGAACATAAATAAATAAAATTAATAACTAAAATTGTGTTAAATAAGTTGTTTACAACTTGACTTGATTATAATATTGTAAGTATATATTTAATCTATTGAAATTAGGTGTATTGAATAGTTTTATTGGTGTAAGTAAAGTTAATTAATCTAAATAATTCAAATAAATTAATTTTCAAATTTTAAATCGTATGTAAAATAAAACTTATTTTATTAAAATTGACATATAAGTATATGTAGTAATAGAATGTTCAAAATAATTTTCAAGAACAAATAACTCCACCATTTGAATAATTTTTAAAATAAAAAATTAATTAAATGATGATAAGTGCATGTTTTGTCTATGTTTTACTATTAATTTTGTCATCTTTTTTCTCATTTTGGTCTTAAATATTCTAGTTATTTTAGTTAAATTTTAATTTAATATTTTATTGTGATTTAATTTAAATCTTGTGTTGTTAGTTTAAATTAAATTCATTTTAGTTAGTTGATAATAATTTGAATTTAATATAGAGAATTTCCTCTTTCCAAATATTTAATTATCCTTAATTTTGTTTTTAATATAGGTGAAAAATTCAAATGGAGACAGTTGGAATTTGATTGAGGTGAAAACGCAAAAAAAAAAAATGATGATAAAATTCAAAGAGAATTCAAATTTAGCGAAGCTCAATCTCACGAAAATTCCCATCCAACTACTGGTACTCAGCCACAACTCCAGCGCGAAGGATTGCATGTGTCGCGCTCTACGTGAACTCCCGTGCACCAGTTTCGCATCCTCTTCCAGCTCGCCATGCAAGCAGCCACAGTACAGCAACTCCCAGCCACCAAATTGCAGCTCGTCACGTGGATTTCCTTTTTGGCCTACTAAAAACCATGTGAAAAAAAAAAGAGAGAATTCTACTCTTATAAATAGACGTGGTCATCTTTTGAAGAGAGAGCCCCATTCAACAGTGCAGTGTGGCGGCAAATAAAAAAAAAAAAAAACATTGTTAGGAGAGCGAAGAGGAAGAAATAGGTGGAGATTCAAGGACTCTCTATGCTCGTATTGCCTCATCATTGTAGTTTTTCTTTGAACCTCGGAATGTCATTAGATTTTATTTTTTTTCTTTCTTTTGGGTCATGTTAGGTTAGATTTTATATTCGGTCCAGAATGAATTCAAAACTCCAGTATGTTATATAATTAATATTTGTTATGAAATAAATAAATAACAGGAAATTTTTAAACTAAATAGAGTACTAAATAATATTTTGTTGTTACCAAAACAATGGAATACATTACGTATATATAATCTTTCCCTTTTCTTTATATGACGCTTGGTATAGGTCAACTAAATATTTGTTGGTTCGGTAAGTGCATGACCAATGTTCTTTTCCTCTACATCGATAACAAATTTCTTCATTATCATTTCTAGCATTATTCTTTCCTACATCATTGTATTCATTAGGTCTCTCATAAATATTTCACTTCTGGTGGCATCCATTTTTATTGTTGGGCTGTTCGGCATGCCTGTAACCATCATGATAGTAGTAATCATTACCTCTCTTGCCTCCTCAATTATGTCCACTATTAGTATGTATATTCACATTCAGCTCACAGTATTTGTTACATCTATGCTCTTGATGTTGTTGTTGTAAGACAACATTTGATGCGTGAAAAGTAACGAGTGTCTTTTATCTCTCTTAGTAATTTTTATGCCACAATTTCAATTACGATGTGATTTGGAACAAAGCAGAGTTGTAATAAGAAACCATTGCATAATCTTAGAACTTTAAATTTAACGACTCATGTTTGGCATTTGAAAGAAAAATATCCCTTTAATGGTCAAATATTTCCTTCAATATTAGTGGATCCTCCACCTAGAGAGGGCCAACAAATCAGGCCAACATTAAAGGAAAGTCCATGCGTGCTTGTACTAGTACCGTGTTGTGCCTATTATATATTTCGTGTCATGCTGTGCCGTGCCTTTTTTTTTTTTTTTTACTTAGGCCCGGGCGGGCACGCATGTCATGCCCACTCGTGTTGTGCTGTGTGTAGTGCTATATCTAGAAAAAAAAAGCCCACTAATCTTTTTTTTTTTAGAGCGCATAATAAGTTGTTGGCATATGTTTTTTCAAGTTTATATACCTTTTTAAATTCACATGCCTTTGTTCAAATTTAATATAATCGAAAATTCAAAAATCAAGTCCATATTCAATAATAATAAATTAATAATAATAAAATAATGTAATGTTAATTACTAAAGTTTGACTCTTTGATATTAGAATTCTTTTTTAATATTTAACAACAACAATAATAATAAATTTTTCGTAAGGGTTAACGTAATTGCTATTGTAAAATTATGTAAAGTCATAGGTTCATAATAATATTAATACATATTTATAAAATTATGATATTTATAATTTTATTTATTAAAATCATGATATCAACTATTTATCTAATAAATTCTAAATATAAATCAATTATAATTTTTTTGAAACTAAGAATTAAATAAATTTTAAAAACTTGAGCTAATAAAACATGTTAAGAAGATTCAATTTCAAGTTATTTGTAAAATTATAAAATTTTAAGTCTTCTTTCATTAGAAAGTGAAATATACTTATTGCATTTTTTTTTGCGTGTCGTGCTTTGGCTTACCGCTAATCGTGCCGTGATTTTAAAGCCCGTGTGCCTAAAATTCTAAACACAGCCCACGTGCTTGTCGTGCCATGTTGCTCTATCGAAACGAACTCGTGTCGTGCCGTGTTGTATGAACACAAGTCGTGCCCATGCCATGCCTTGTGCCGTCCAGCATGTTGGCCATGTCTACCTCCACCGTTAGATATTGAGATTTCAGGCTCTCATGCAAATAGTAGCGGAAGAAAATCATAACCTTTGATTTTTTCTACGAAGATGCCATGTTTCTTTTTGTTATAATGCCTTCTAGGCCCATAGTTTGTAAGCGCATTTTGGTGTCCAGTGCCAAAAAAATATCATTTCTTCTTAAAACTTCAAGACCAAAGATTTGTAGATTGGTAAGACTTGCCATTTTTATATATATATATATAAAAAAAAAAAACCTTCTTATTAATAATTAAAAGGAAAAAAAATAAGTATCACAAAATAAGCAAAAATAAAAATAATGAAATAGGTAGAAACTTCATGCATAAAAATTATGAAATATGTAAAAACTTCATTTATTTATTTAGAATTTCAGGTTCTAACTTGAAAACATAACTTAGAGTTTCAAGTTCTGATTTTAATGAGATTAGAACTTTAGGTTCTTATCGCCTCATTTATGTTATAAACTTCATACTATAACAACAATATTTAAAGGCAGATAATATGCAAGAACAAATCATAATTTACTGAAAATTAAAATAACTTGATAAGTAGTTAATCAGTTGTATAAGAAAATAAATTAAATAAGATAGGAGGTTAAACCAACTATATAAATAAATTAAACAAATCATATTAACAAAATAATAATATTTTAACAAGATAATAATAATATAGGTATTATTATAGAACCAGCAATTAAAATTATCATAAATAATAAACAATTAATATAATAGCATAATAAACTCACAATATAAAAACATAATAATGATAAAAGCATAAAAGAAATAAGCATAAATAAACATAAGTAGTAAAAATTAAACTGTCTACATCAAATTAGTTATCGTGCTGATGATGTGTTATGAAATAAATAAATAAAAAATAAACTAAATGAAGTACCAAATAGTATCTTGTTATTAAACTTATATTAAGCTAATTTTGTTGTCACCAAAACAATGGAACACATTACGTATATATAGAATTAAAAAGATATGGGGGTAGGATAATTTGCGGATGGGGATTTAACTAAATTTCACATGGTGAAAGTTCACCAATTTCACAATAATATTCAATCTCTACCATTTAATTTATTTAATTGAGATTGTTTATGCTCTTTCACAATTATTGTTTACAATTTTATTTTTGTCTTATTTGAATGGCCAAATAAAATAAGACTTGAATAAATTCTATTGCTAGATTAAAATACTTTATCCATAATTTTATTGATTTTTTAATCATTAGTAGCAAATTGGAATTAGGATTGCAAGTGAAGAACATAACCTTGGTTAATTAATCCAATCTCATGTGTTTATTGCCTTGATCAACCTAATATCTTCTATACTTAATGCTTTCATTATCTTAAATTTAGAGATTTTTTTAAAATTATTTAATGATTAAAGATTAGGTAAATAACTTGTTTTCCCTAACGAATATTAAAGAAAGATAAAGATTAATAGAGTTTATTATTATCTATGGTTGATAGTTCCAATGCAGATTAATGCTAAAATTGATGTATTGATTATGTGGTGAACGGTCCTTCAATTAAAGTATTCAATATTATTATTTCTTGCTCCCTTAATTAGAGTTTCTATTTGATTATTATTTTCATACTTTTAGTTTCTTTATTTTTTGTAATTTATTACAGTTTACACTTTCTTTAGCTAGATTAATTTATGTTTCTAGTATTATTATTATTATTATTATTATTATTATTATTATTATTATTATTATTATTATTATTATTATTATTATTATTATTATTATTATTATTATTATTATTATTATTATTATTATTATTATTATTATTATTTTAAGTTTTTTGTTTTAGAATTGATAATAAATAAAATTAGTGTAGTTTTCATAGGACCGATCTTTACTTACTCTATATTAATTATTTATATTAGTAATAAGATTTTAAAATTTGGTTTACCCTAATGAATTAAAGGGGCATTCTTCTAAATTAAAAGGAAACATCCCATTAGCCCCTTCCTTTGCCGAAACTTATTACACTTCCCACTTTTTTCATTTATTTAATTTTATTTTTCTCACTTAACTTTTTAAATTCCAAAGTGCCTGTAGGGTGCCTAAATTTTTGTAGGAGAATTTCTAGTTCATTCACACATTTAATGAATGCAATAATATATTGCACTATGGGTGCGTTTGGACACTGTATTGTATTGTATTATGATGTATTGCATTATTTTAATGATGGTGTATTGTATTACGTTGTATTACATTAGCACTGTATTATAACAATGTTGTACAATATTTGATGTTACACTGAATTGTATTAATTTTTTGTTATTAATTTAAATTATATATTATATTACATTAATATTTTATATTATATTAAAATATTTAAATTGTATTAATTATTTATATTATTATTTATATTATTATTAATTTTAAATTAATATTATTTAAATTTAAATATTTGTTATTAGTTATATTAAATTATAAATTTATTAATTTATATTAATGTAAAAATAAAAATATAATATTATTGAATAATTATGATGTAAAAATAAAGAAATAAAAATTTATATTATATTATATTAAAAAAAATATTTAGTTATTATTATTAAAAAAAGAAAAAGGAAAAGGAAAAGTTAAAAAAAAAAAAAAGAGGCAAGCTAATGCGGTAGTTGCTGCATTAGCTTTTGCCGTTAATGCAATGTTCCTGTAACTTGTGTAATTGTCAAACATGAGTGTATATAAATTTAATGCAATGAGGGGTTTTACTGCGACAACCAAACATGCCCTATACTCTTTATCTTCGCATACAGGTTTTATTATAATAATTAGTTTGCAAAAACAGTAATCCAGACAGCACCTAATATAACAAATTCTTGGGGCACAATAGATAAGGCTAGACGCATACACAAATTCTCTTCTTCTTCTTCTTTTTAATTGGAATTGGTCACAATCTGCCTAGATTAGAATTTAAATACATATATTTATAGGGTAAAACTATCTTGCCCCGAGTGTACCAAACATCACTTTGGTATTTTTTCTAGCAATCCCTATTGTTTTTTATAAATAATACAATTTATAAATTTTAAAAATTTGTACAATAAGCCCCAATTAAAATATAATAATTTTAAATTTAGTATTTTCTTCAACAATCCATATTATTTTCTGTAAATAATAAAAACTATAAGTTTTAATAATTTTATGTAATAAAAGGGTTATGTTACAAGCCCTAAAAATTAGTTAATCTTAATTTTTTTGAAAGGTATTCTCCCATAATCTATTAATTTAAGTTATTATTCATTCTTTATAATTTTAAATTTAAGTAATATAATATTAAATAAATCTTATACCATTTGTTTGTTTTCATATTAAATAAATAATTGATTAGCTTGATAAAGTATAAGTAATTTTACATAATCTCAAATTTACATATAAAAATTTATTGTTTTGAAAATATTATTTATAAACTCTATAATGAAATTTAAATGACTATCCAATCATTTATTGAATATTTATTTATTTTTCATTTTAATATTATCAAAATTTATATAAAACCTTGTTTACACTAAACACAAGATAATATTATTATAATCCAATTGGTATTTTAAGTAAATGGGACTAGAGAGTATTTTAGCAAGCTAAAATAATCCATCCATATTTTTAATATATAAATATGTTCATTTACTAAATTACCTTTGATAATAAAATATTTTAATGTACTAATGTGTCAAAATTTTAAAACTTAATATTTCCTTATTCTTTTAGTAAACAAAAGGGACTGCATTGTTAATATAACCATGTAATTCATCCAGGCCGTGGGATCCAATGGTTGGATTACAAAAAGACAAAAAATGGTGTATGAAACCACAATTGTATTGTAACTGGACTCTATATTTATAATATAGTCTAAAAATCTATCGAAACAAGTTCGACAATCTACTTCCCACAATTATTTAGGGAGATATTTGCCTATACTAATCACATAGCCAAAGTTTTAAAGTTGTGGATATAAATTTTATTACCTAATAAATTGGGTAATAAATTTCATCTTCTTTTAAGTGTTTTAATTGAATTTTGGGTAAAATGTACTCACTTAAGTTGATTTTGGCGGTAAAAATATGATTTTAGACCAATTGTTATGTATTTCATTTAAAACCAATAAGGACAAATCACAATTTTATTGAGATAAATATAAATTTAGGTGAAATCACAAAATAAATTCACCGGAAACAGCTGCCGATACCGAGCACTATGTGATTTCACCACCAACCTCTGCCCATACTTATCAGTAGGGGCTCCAACTTATGACCTTAACATAATAAACCTACCATGCAGGCATGTATTATGCTAAAATCACATTCCTATTTTATAATCTTCGTTTTCATTTGCTTAGGATCTATTTTCACATCGTTTGGGCAGTGCCCTTAATTCTTTTAATATCCAACGAAAAGAGAAGATATATATAATCCATCTACATCACACTCTCCATCACACAGTACTGTGGTTCATAATCACATCCGTAATCATAATCCAATTTGAAATAATGAAGTTTTCGCACAAAATAATTAATAATTAATTGATAAACCTCTTTGCCCTTCCTTTGCACGAAGAGCCGGAGGCCCCACAAATTTCTGATGAGTCCATCAACATTTATCCAGGTTCACGTCCTATGGACGTAAAGAAAGAAACCAATTGGCAAATTACATCCGTCCACGTCACGCACTGTTCATCGGCATAAAGGCACAGGTGCCGTTGGATATGCTGCCACATACGCAGCCCGCGGTCCCATACCGTCCGGTATATCCTTTGCTTTATCAGACTCAACCCTTCCAAAACACATTTTAAGTGAAACGCACAACAAGTAATCCACACACTATAAACGAATATTCCAAAATAAATTCCCTAAATAATTTTTGTTTATCCAAAAACAAATACAATTTCTCTATAAGTCTCCCAGATATTCCTTTGTCCTTCTGTATCTCTTAAGCTAAATAACTCCTGCCTCCAAGAACATACTGGAGATTTTTCGAAAACGGGAAACTGTTTTGTATATTTTCAAAAATGGCAACCTCTGGCAGGGCAAAACGAGTTACTGATCCACTCAATGAGAAGGTCAAGGCTCAACTCGTTGGCCACCAGCTCAGTTACGTTAGTAGCGGAAGCGAATACGCCGCCGCCGCCGTCGACGATGACTCGCCTAGCTTATCGGAGCTCGTTCATGATTTTCTAGAACACGAGTCGTCACAGGCTCAGCCCCAGGGTTACGACTCAGATTCGGAGCGAGCTGACTCAGTCGCAGACTCGACTGAACTGATAGAGGACATTCTCAAATCGACAGCTAACGGCAATGTGGATTTGTACAGGAACCTACTTCTAACTCACGTTTTGAAAGCAATGGAAGTGTTTTCGCGTTTGAGACAGCAGAAATCTGTTTTCAGGCGCCAAGTGATGAGCCTGCTTCGCGAACTCGGCCACAATGCGGCGATCTGTAAGACTAAGTGGAGCTCATCGGGCGGACTCACCGCCGGGAACTACGAGTACATCGACGTGGTCCGTTCAGATTCTTACACGTCGACGCAGAACCGATATTTCGTCGACCTCGACTTCGCCGCGGAATTCGAGATCGCTAGGCCGACGAGTGCGTACACGAGGTTGTTAGCGATGCTGCCTAGGGTTTACGTAGGCAAAGGTGAAGAGTTGAAGAGGATCGTGAAAGTCACGTGCGATGCCTCCAAAAAATCGCTCAAGAGTAAACACTTGACTCTGCCTCCTTGGAGGAAAAACCGTTACATGCAAAACAAGTGGTTCGGTCCGTACAAACGGACCGTTAATCCGATTCCGGCCGGTTCTTTGTCTCCCGCGGTCGCACCCACGGTTAGTAACGGAGTTAAATGTCGGTGCGTTGGATTCGACGACGGCGTTAACGGCCGTTTGTTTGTCCGTACTAGGTGATGATAACATTATATCAAAATCTTGGAGAATAAATTGTGAATATTCGTCATTTGTTTGGTTTTTTTTAATATTTTATTTTAATTTAGAAAAAAAGAAATTGACTAGAAGCATATGTAGTGTATGTGTAACGCGGCAAATCCACATCGTGTAACAATGACGGCGCACAAACTGCAATAGTTGTGAACCACGTGAATGCACAAATGTTTATATCATAGCTAGCACGACTGAAATTGACCGAATTTGGACCGTTGGCTGGATATAATTAATTCTTGCCTTCATGGGAATGTAGATTTAAAGGTCACGAGATGAATCAAGCTTCTGAAAAATTACAAGAAAGAAACAGAATAACGTTAATTTTTATATTTGTTGGCAAACGGATTATAAAATGACGTGGCAGATGGTGTTATTTGTTTCGACGTGATCCGTAGATTTCTGACTGAAAATTTGGCGTGAGGTGGGGAAGGGAAGCAGACAAGCAGTTGTAGGAGATTGATGTTGATTAATGAGCGACATGAATGTCAAAGTTGAGTTGATGTATTGGATAAGGCCTTTGTTTTCTTTTTCTTTTTTTTCTTTTTCACTGTCTGTGATGGGACAAGATAATGCTAGCCTCAAATTTTCGACAAATGTCAGTTTCTGTAAGGGCAGTTGACACTTAGTCCACTAGCATATCATGAAGTGGCCCAATGAAAAGCGTGAAGCCAGTTTTGGATTGGAATGATATACGTGGGGCCTTTTCAAGCTTAGAGCGTTCCAGGCTGACTTGTTCTAAATCTTAGCGAAACAACTTGCCCGCTGCAGTTGGCTGTCGCGGCATCATATATTCTTTTTATTGTGTAATACTAATCGACGGGACAAATTTGCTTTCCTTTTCGGAGTAATTACGTACAAGCATAAATAGTTCACAGTCGTACGCGTTTGGTGATGAAACTTCAATTAGGACGGATCAAGTTGAACGGCCAGTCAATTTTAATCCTGAAACTTGAGAAATGCCGCTACCGGATTAATATAAAAAATTTTAAAAAAATAACACAAAATTACACTCTGGGCCAAACAGATGTCAAGCTCCTTCTGCTTAGCCTAGTCTAATGAAAGTCTTCGTTGTTCAGGCTTTGCACCAGGAGTTTGGCTTCCAAAAATTTAACTACAAAAACGCAGAATCGGTTCAGTCTAATCTGACCCATATCTTTTAGCCTAGTCTCACTCAGTCCATCTCAGAAAACGATTTTAAGTGCTATTATTTTGGGAGAGCCACTAAGTTACAGCTATTGTAATTTACAGTCAGTTCAAAATTATATAAACAGTATCAATGAATAATAGAATTCACATAATTTTAAATTGACTGTAAATTACAGTAACTGTAACTTAACAAAATCCTTATTTTAGACGCACAACTCTAGGTATAAAGGGGCACGCACGACTCTAGGTATAAAGGGGCATTAAGATGATTCGTTGGATAGTTGAGAACTGGCCCCTGGCCACAACGACACAAGAGGCGTCAATTATCCCACGCTAGAACCAGATAAGGCCATTTTAAAGTCTAAAAGACAAAACAAAGTGTACCTACTTCCCAGACACGATAAGGCCAATAAGGTATTATTTAATTTTCGTAATAATTATCTCTTTTTTAAAAGTCGAGATAAGGCTTTTAAATCCTATCAAAAACAAGGTTATATTATATTGCTTTTGATCTGAGAAAAAACAAATATGCATAGCGTATCCAATATTAATTAATAAACAAACTCCTAGCAGTAAAAATAGAATTGATTTGAGTTTGTCTTGCAATATATGGTTCCAAAGAACCTCCTTCTACTGTCGCCACTTTCAAAGTTGTCTCATTCATCATTCATCGTGGGAGATAAAGTTCAATCCTAAACCTGATTTCTGAATTCGGTTCATCCTTTCAAGCACATGAGCTAAGAGTCTTTTCTTACCTATTTTGTTTTCGTTTTTGTATTTGCTGGAAACTTTCTACATCTCATTACAGCATTGAAAGCGATAAGCAAACAAAATGGTTGAAAAGACTAGTAGAAATTGGAAAGCATATCAACGATTGTAATCAAATGGTTAAAATGTTTACTTATGAGCCAGCAATACTCGACATCGGTACTCTCCCAGTGCCCAAATAGGGAAAATGTTTCTATACGCAGAGTAGCTGATCATACAATTCCTATTGAAGACTCCCATAATTTCCTGCAACAAGAATATATCGAAACAATCAGGCATTATAACAAGAATATATCAAAACAATCAGGCATTATAGATGTTGATGCCATATTAATTTTTTGATGTATATTAGATTTTCTTTTTCAAAATTCAATGCGGTTTAATATCAGCCTGTAACATTGGAAAGTTGAAACACCATACTGATATTGTATGTCAGGGTCATATAATCATTCACCACGAAATCTCTCAATTATTTATATCATTTTCCAAAATGTATGTGCATTTAAACCATCATATAAAGCTGATAGATAATGTTTCCAAATACCATCAAATAGCAACATAGATGTCAAGAGACAGATAACAAACGTTCATCAAAAGAACGAAAACATTATAATGCAATACCTTGTCATTTATTAAAACAAATGGTTTATATTTTTGGCCCTACTTTCAGTTCTAAATTACTGCATAGGTATTGCTTTGCAGCATTAGCATATCTAGAAGTATGCATGCATGGTTCTGTGTGAATTAGTGCTAGAAATAGAATGGTAACTGTGCCAATGATAATGTATTCCATCAAACATGCATATTGCATAAAGCGTCACAGAATTACCTCCTGCGGATAATCTCCGTTCTCCATTTGCGAATTTATTAAATATCTAGCAGCACGGTGCAAAGGTGCCAGATCTCTCTCAGCCTGCCCAATAAGTTTATAAGCATGCAACTACAGGAAGTATATAAAAGCCACAAGAATGTTGATGAATGATGCTATCAATATCTCTAGAAGATGACCCAGAATTTAATAAGTAAATAAATTAATAGCTCCTTGATGACTATTACCATTATTCACACTCTTTTGATCAAAATATATGAGATGAACTCTGGTAGTCACACGAATTAATCGAGAATTCTCTTACTAAGCTCAATGTCACTTTTAAAGTACTGCAGCAACAGTTGATGCATACCTGTCCAGCATCAATCAGAGCCAACATAGCCCATGCTGTATTTACGACATGAGACCTATCCCCTTCAAGATTTGAATAAACCTGTAAAAAATGTCAATAAAACGTAATTACCATATAAAAATGTTACATACCAACTTTTTACTTATAACTCTGTTACTCTCATCCAAAGTCCATACAGTACTGTTTTAAGAATAGAATTATGGTATCCAGTATAAAATCTTTCAAGCTAATTTTCATTCCAAAACCATTCTACGTCATATTGAAAAGAAAAATACAAGTTACAGGTGTATTACAGGTGCATCAAATGTTTTAACACCAGTAAAATGTCTTTCTTTTTGGGCATGCAAACAAAAGCAAACATGCAAACAGTCTCTTGAAGGAATTACATTCCTTTAATGAGGTAAAAGACTGTAGGCTCTTGAATATTTCTACAATTTTCATCTATCCATTTTCTAGGTATATTATCATATTAAAATACCAAAATCTGACATCATCTTTTCCACTGTCACTTGCCTTTACTTTTTCCAGAACAATTATATTAGATGGAGATTATTATCCTTTCATCTCTTATAAAAACATTTTGGCTTAGAAACAAATGTTGGCAAAATAGGAGATGACCTTACTAGGTTCAAAAAGATAATCAAATTGAAGTCACCCTCTCCATAAGAGAGCAGTTCAATGGCATTTATGAAAGTTTCTACATATAAGGCATCTGAAATTCACATTCTTTATGTGCTTTCATCCTTTTTGGAAAGGAAAAGGTATGTATAAACACTAGTCATGAGAGTATCACTGGCAATTCACGTAAAAGACAGTTAATTGAATGCATTAAAATGGAGCTAAATTTTTTTAAATGACTACTGCGGCAACCTCAAAGTTTCTGGTCTATGAGGTTGAAAAGTATTCAAAATATAAATCTGACAAGAAAGAAATAAAAATTGATGTACTAACCTTTTTTGACATGAAAGATAACTTTCTCCCCAGCCACCTGAAGGACGCTGTTTTGACAGCAGAAACTCACAAGCTTTACGGATGCTAGTAGAATTGCTGTAGTTCATTCCAGCAGCCACCAAACCTTTCACCCCAAACCATGTACCGTAAGTGAAGCAAACACCCCATGAGCCATACCTATTCAGCAACGTAAGGTATTAAATGAATGTTCTAACTGTGAGCCATGACAATCTTTATTGGGAGCTGAGAGAAAACATAGATCCTCGCATTTGACAAGCTTGTAGGAATTATTCAAGCAAATCTTGAAAACCCATAAGCTAAAGTGTGATACCAGACATTTAGAGCTAATGGACTGTAAATTTAATATATCTTCAAAATACAGCTGTTGAGAGAAGAGGCAAACCACGAGCCATCTAATTCTTGAATCTTTTCAATAAACTTGACAGCTCTTTTAATACAATGATCTACATCTTCTTGCCGATGCCCAGGATATAATTTTTTAAATGATGTCAATGCCTGAATTGCAGCTGAGGTACATTCCACATAACTACAGAATCAAAGTGGTTGATGTTAAAGTAACTTATATCAAACAAACAAAAAATAGTAACAGATTCAACTCAAGGTGTTGATGTCTTACGGATAATCTATCACGATGTCACCAAAAGTTTCAGCAGGATTGAACACCTACAACAGAAAAGGTGAATAAGAATAGTGATATTCCAATGGTCTACCAAGAACTCCAAAATCAAACAAAATTAGCATATCTGAATATGTAATTCATTGAAATAAATACCATATTGAAGGGTAAAACACATGCTAAGATTCATTTTATGGTACATGTTTTCGAAGGAATGGTTTATTTTTAGCTAGACTCCACTAACTGTTCCATCAGTTACTTAAAAATATTGCTTTGTGCCCATAAAATGAGAATTGATTTCCATTCACAGACCTCAGTCTTAACCCAATTTTACAAAAGTTAATGGCTTACAGATGGAAAATACATTGTACTCATCAAACAACGATGATTACTAATGGAGACTGAGTGACAGGTTGTGGGGTTGTTAAGTAACAAGGGCAATGAAAGGTGATAGATGGTCTGGTCTGAGTCAGGGAAATGACTTCTTAATGTAGAAAATGGAGACTTGAGTGAAAAAGTAACAGGCATAAACATAAAATGCATGCTACCTCCAACCAAGGATAAGATCTCGTAAGCTCATATGTTGCAAATCCACCATCAGCATTCTGCAAAGAAAAATAGAAAGCTGGTCAATGAATTGATAAATTTCCATCTCTAAATGTACTTATGTAAGAGTTATATCTGGAAACACAACAAATAAAATCATAATTAATTAGCTAAACTCATAGTGCATCTGAAGATAGGTACAAAGGCACAACAATCAAGCATGCACAACATTGTCTGTGCTCTCTAGATGCAAGTTTCAGAGCATCTCACTCATCCTTTTTTCACCTAGCTGTGGGAACTTTGTCAGAGACAAGATTTTCCCATATTCCAATCCCTCTCCCCATATCTTTAGTTACTAGCACATGTTGATAACAAGCTTTCAGGGACAGAAAGGGAACCAGAGATTTCAGCTCACACACTCATGTATCATAGAGTCTTGGAAAAACATTACAATTTACTTTATGAGCTGAAAGTAGCTCTTAAAATGCAATCACCAAATACTTTTAGACATTGCCACGTCAGTGAAAATGCAATTACATATCTATATATGATCACACACACAAATTTAATCGAGCCATTCCTATCGAAAAGCATATTGAACAAATGAATTCTAACAGGAGATTCCTCCAGGACTTAATCAAAATAGTAAAATCTACTACATAAACTAATAGGGCATAAATTGAATCGTTTTTCTTCTGAGATGAAGACAATATTATTAACTAAATTCCATGCAAAAGATCTCATATATATTCTGTGGCAAGGGGGGAAAAATCCAACAAATATATGATTATTCCTCCAAGCATAAATATGCCAGGGGCAGAAACACAAGCCTTTTTGTACGATATTTACAATTGATATGTACACATCCGTGTGTCTGTGCGTGGATATGAGTGTATTGCATAAGAAAGTGAATCAATGTTTTCCTGTCAACAAGAAGCATTGAACTATTTCATAGCAGAACACAAGAAGAATAAGGTTCCTCAACGGTAAAATACTCAGCAAATGACAACATGATTGCTTTAAATAGACAATCCAAGGATATAGGTACATTAACAAACAATTTCAGTTGTCAAGAAGTGGCTTCAGTGCCATCTGAGGAAAAATATAAAACAAAATATAAAGGCTGTGCATAACTTTAGATATCTTCTATTTCCAGCAAAGTAATCACTATTTCATATCCAAGATGCTTTCAGCTACATAGGCAGGAGTCTCATGGTATTATTCATCCTTAAAGCCATCAAATTTAGATACAAGATAAATAATTTTCTGTTCTAAAAATTTCTGAGTCATTCATCCACTTATTAAAAAAAAAAATTCAGAACTATAAACAATAAAATTGGTATTTTCAAATATAAATTCATAATGTCCAAAATTTATGCCTGTGAGTAGAAAAAATTGCAAGCTTTATGTTTCTTCAAAGAAAAACTTAGATTAAGAGGTAACTTCTGATGCATTGAATAGACAACAGAAAACCTAACTTTTCCAGAGAACAAGAACCTGAGTTACCTGTAATGAAAAAATAACATTCACAGAATCATATAACTGTTTTGTCTCTATTGGTTCGCCAACAATCGCTGAGGATAATTTTGATAATAGCAGAGCAGCCTAAAAGAAGTTAAATAGATAGGAGTGCAGAGGAAAAATAAGTGTATATATACACGATAAAAATTCAAAAAAGAATACTTGCTCTTTCATAAACCATTACTTTCAAACCCTCTGATGTGCAATCTGAGATGGGCCATCCATGATCGGCAGTTGAGAATGGCCAAGCGCCTTTTGAAATGTGACGGTACCAAAAATCAAGATTACCAGGGCAATCTTCTAACACCTTCAAAGCAAAGAAAAACCAATCAGGAAATCATTTGGGGATTTAAAAAATATCAAGTGTTTAAGAATGCATTAATACGAATTCCACAGACTTTAGAAATAAACAACCTGTGAATCCTTTATGTACTTATGTGCTTTCTTCAGAGTTGCACCATATTCTTCAACAAGATTCGTTGAAATTATTGCTTGAACAGCAAAAGCAGTGTCCCATAATTGACTTCCGTTATAACCCTGCAAAGTATTTCATTATGCACACTGCACATGGACATTTAAATCCTGTATTCATCAGAGTTGTAACGAATGGATTCTCAATGCAGTTATATTTTTAAATTAGTCACATACATTATAAAAGTAAGAGAAATGACAAAAGTATTATTTTATGGGTACCAATTAGCACTTGCCGATTCTCATCATTAGTAAAACCAAATTATACTCAATAAGTTCTCTCCAGCATTTCTCAAAATTTTGATAGATGTCTTCTCATTCAAAGCGGGGATGAAAATGGTCAACTTAATAATGATATTGTCCCACCTGCATTTTCATGCCATCTTCAGCAATCCACAAATAATCATTGATTCTTGGAATATGCAACTTGAAAGCCTCTGAGTTCGGGTCTTCCACCCAACAGCAAAGCATGTTCAGAACCTGCACATTAACAGAAGAAAGAAGCATACATTGTTATCAAATGTTAACCCATAATTCTCAAGTAGATCTAAAGAGAAATTTTTGGAAGTGGGATGACCACCATGTATTGACTAAGCACATTAAATGCCAAATGTTTGGAAAATGAGATAAGTAACTTGAAAGACCAAAGGCCATTGCAAAGTCATCTTACATGAAGCCAGATGGCATCTAGCAGGGCAAGGATTTCAAATAATCAAACTCAATTTTACCACAAACTGAAAGAATGTGCATGTTTTCATGATTGGGGTCCTAACTTCTAACCCCAGACCTCTTACACCACCCGAAGAGGTTTTATCAGTTGAACCAACTAGCACTGACACTGCCCACCAGTTTAAAATGCAGAAAGTTCTGTACAAAGAAAAGAAATACTGCAAACCTTTGAATTCCCACCTTGTTCACAGGACCTATGCAAATATAACGAGTATTCTCATCTTCATAGTGTATGTGTTTAATTGCATTGCGAAGGGCCTTTTCTCTTAACTTCTTTCCAGGCCAATGCATTAGGAGAGGTTCAACAACCTTGTCGAGTGTTGTCCAAAGTACATCTTGGATCAATGGGTGTGGGTAGTACAGGTCTTCCTAAAAAAGAAGTGAAATTCTTGTCAATACACAAGGTAAAAGCCTGTAAAAATTATCATATTTTAGTGATAATAAGAAGAAGACCCAATCACATATGCTATGGAAAAAGGATATGAAAATGCCACTGTGTTCGGCCTCAGTCTTGCAGAGTTCTACTTTTAACATTTTCCATAACTTTAGGATAGGACAGAGAATAAAAGTACATGACTTCTTTCTCTTCAAAAGTCCTTATAATTTGACTCAAACAATCATACATCTAACCATTTTAAAAAATTAGTCAATTGTTTCAGGGCCGACCAACCATATATCTTCAACCTACACAATGTAAACAGCAATTGTCTGAAATTATCAACCAGTGCTACAATAAATCAATATATCTAGCAATAAAGACTAAGTAGATTGATGTAGGAAAGAAACGTTTGTATTTTTGAAGGGAAAAGCAAGGACAATGTTGAAGAATTATGGGATAAAGTCCATCTTCTTGCTTCGCTGGCTTCAGTATCTAAGGAGTTCCAGATTCATCTTTTTTCTTCATTCATCTAAATTCGGAAGGCATTTTGATATGGGTGTTAAAGTTGAAATAGCATTGTACAGCGGTGGTTGGATATACTTTTGCATAGCACTAAAAGCTTTTCTTTGTAGCTTACTTAGTGGACACCCAAAAAAAAAATAAACCTAAGTAGATTGGTAAACTATGGTGCCCTGCCCATTACATGCCTATGTTGGATGACTCTTCATGGACATAATTTCAAATCAAAACTTTCATTCTAAGATCAATTTAACAGAATATGGATGTGTTAGAAACACATTTTTTATGAGGACTAATGCCAATTGCACTGACCTTTGCACAGAGGTTGCGCGCCTCATTCCAATCTATTTCATGATATGGAACAGTGAAAAGCTCCTTTCTCAAAGCCAAAACTGTCGGGGTAATTGGACCAACAAACCTCTTTCCATACAAGTAAGACATAGGCAGATAGACCATGCGGCAGTGACACCACATCCTTCCTGCAGCATAGTACCAATTAAATATATTTCCTTTCAGTTTTCAGGACTAAGTATGTGGAAACTTTTAACAACTTCACAAAAGGTGAGTTGGAAACACCATCAGTCAGAAAGTGTAAATCCCAATGGAATCACCAGAATAAACCAATACAAATCATATTTTCATAAAATGTCTGTTGGACTTCTCTTAGGACACAGGGCATAATCCTAAATAGTTGTTCTAATTGGAGCAGAATAAAATAATTCAATCACACAGGTCCCAAAAATGTCCTATCATTTTACATATTTTCCCTGGCTGTTACCAAGAACAAAAGGCTTACTGAAGATGCTATAGGAAATTACATACAGAAAACTAAACTACTAAAAGATAAATAGAGCAGAGTTTTAATTTTGCAATCCCCAAACATTGAGGTGAGGTTTAAGCAGTAGTTATTTGATGAAGGATCTCAGCATTTTTCATCCAATACATAAATTGCATAATTATTCTAGTTAAAAAGAAATTAAATAATCATAATCTGGAATGCAGCTAGATTGGTTAGTTTAGTGTTCAGCTTTATATATATAGAAATGTTCCAATCTAGAATTTTAAAGTGCAAGAAAGTCCGGGAAAACACATGAAGTTATGTGGTTTTAGCGCTTTAAGTTTTAAGCCTCTAAAACCCCAGGGTTTTAAAGCTTTTCCCTCACTTTAAGATCCTAGACCAGAAAACTGCTATATATAGATATATATAACAAATATAATATTTCTTTCTTCCATTAGTAGCATGATGGTAACAAATACCCATCCCCAACGTGAGTGACCAAACATATTGTACCACCACAAGAGATTTTACATATTGAACCAACTGGCACCCATGCAAAAGATAATATTTCCCAAGATGGTAAGTCAATTTTTGGAAAATGATCATCACTTAGGTTGAAACATGGTTACAAATTACTTGCCATGTAAGAACTACGCTGCTACCAAACTAATGCAAATAGTTAAATAAATTAGTTGCTTTATCATGAATAGAATGGATGGAAAGAGAAAGGTATCCTAGGCTGTCTTGCATCAGCAACCTTGTGAAAAAAAAATTATTCTCAATCTGAAACAGCATGCATATATCTTTATTGATGCACATTTCTTGTAACAGTCCAGTCTTGATCATCCTCTTTGATCACAAACACCATAAATGCAAACATTCTTCATCTTTTATCAGGAATAAGAAGATCAAAAGACACCAAGGAAAGGGCCTCGTATAGTACATGCAGCGCTAAAAGACACTGAATTCTTGAGTATTCGAAAACTTCAGCCAATTACTTCTCTTCAGACAAATAATAGAAATTTGCATTTACTTGTCCCAATTAAAATTTCATAAAAAATGCACAAATGCGCAGCAACCTGGATGGAATGGAAGAGTATAAGGAAGAAGCCATATCTCGGGGGGAAGGGGATTGTTGCCAGACCATTCAAATGCTCCAAGTACCTATTTGCATCCAGAATACAGCAAGAATCAAACAAGCAGAAATAGAAAATGAAATAGCCAAATCAACAATTGAAAACCAGAAAGAAATAGGTTCAATACAGAACTGAGAGCCACATTTTCCCCCATGATGTTATTGCAGTTGCACCACCATGTTCCAGAATCCAGATACGCCCTCGCTCCATTGCCCCTTGCCCATCATTAGCCCCTTCACCAAGCAACCTTAAAGTGATATAGTTGAAGACTGAACCAAACATGGTGCTTGGGCCCTCAATATGTAAACCCCACCCACCGTCTCTGTTCTGGAATAGTGAATTTTGACAAATTAGAAAGTTTCATCCATGTTGAAGAACCAAATTAAAGGAAACATCTGAATGAACCAAAATCATCAATATAATGAAGAGACATCATACATATTGCAACCCCAAATAGAATGAAAAGCATCCTTGCCTGGTGATTGTAGATATAACGACACATCTCCTTCTTATGTTCTTCAGATAGAACAGCATTCAGTGATCCAGTGATAGACAAAGTAATGACCTGATGCATCATATTGTTAAAGTCAATCAGAACTTGCAGTATTTTTATTTTGTTTTTTTTTTTTAATGGACAAGATGTAAAGGCAGATATCAAAACAATTTTGCTTCCAGCAGCAGACAAGCTTGAAACCCTCACATATACATTACACAACCACAATTGTGCAAAAGAACCCAGAAATCCATACATGCACTATAAAAGGAATCACAGCAAAATCAGCACTTACCAAACCAGGCATTAGAAACATAGGACCTCCATAATCCCCTGGCCAGTGTCCATCATGGGCCTGGAGAGTTGAATAATAACTTAATGCCCTTCTCAATGTGTTAGTCACTATATCCTCAGTAACATCTTCTGTGTCTTTCACTTTGACTTGAGGTAAAACTGTAACACCTGGATTCTCCTTGGCAAACTAGAAAATTAAAAAAATAAAGGCAAACAGTTGAAATTTGATGTAAAATCATATATTAGAAAACTGAAAAATGTGTTTGTACCTAATTGAAACATTTGCAACCTTAGACATCATTTTTGAGTATGAGAGCCAGAATAGATCACATCATATGACATGCAGTGGGGTAAGTTAATTTCTAAAATGCGCATGGTCAATAGTTCTTTCACTGGTCAGGAAGCGCTTGATGAACATGGGGATGCAGACAATTGAAACTGAAAGCGGCACCTTTATACCCAAAATTTCAATGTAAAATGGGATTTCACTGGTGTTGAAACAATATATGAAACTTCAGTCCAATTAAGGAAAAGGTTGAAACCGTAGCTTATCAAGTGTTTCCCAGTCTAACTTTAATATTTAGCATATCTGATTCTCATTTCAGTTTTTTTCAAAACCAAAGCGCGATCTAATTTTTTTTTTATTTGACAAATAACCAAAAAAGCATTTGGTGAACCAAAAACAGCCAGAGCAATTATGGTAGGAGATCGAAAACTTGGCATCTTAGGTTTGTAATTTAAGTAATGACAATGCCCATCAATGTGTTGGTACTTCTATCAAATATGATACTGTGCAATTGTTTAAATACTGACAAGGTAGTTACCTGAATCATTATTAAAAAATAAAGGAAATTTGACAAAAGCTTTTTTTTTTAATGTTATGAACCAGTAAAGACACCAAAATGCATCATTACCATCTCATGCAACTCCATTACAAATTGAAATACAATTTTATTGAGCCAAAGACTTATTTGTTTATAAACCAAACATCTAAATGTAGTTGGAAATTAATAAATAAAATAGAGTCAAAGAATGCTTCAGCTATATGGTTATAGTTTAATTGCTGATATTAGTAGCACTACAATCAAAATACTTTTTCTACTTAAAAACAAATAACAGCGCCTACTTAGTAACTCTGAAAAAATGAAAAAGAAAATTGCTTTAATGAGTAGATCACTAATCAACGACAAATCAGCACTACTCTTTACAACAATCACTGCTGTTGTTCCAGTCGTAGATGCACTCGCATTTCATTATTTGCTTACCGCCAATCAAGCTTTCGGGAAACACAATGCCAGCGCATTATTTGACAAAAAAAGAATAAAGGACTCGCTGAAAGTTGATACCTGCAATCGCATGAGCAGATCGGCACTGTGCTTCTTCGCAAAGCGATGGTTATGGAAATTTTCACGAGCCTTTTCGATCTTCGCCAGCTCTTCCGGCGATCCGAGCTTCGGATCGAACTCCCATACTTGTCTACCGACGTGATTGTTCAATGTACGCAGCCATGCATTGCCGGCCTCGGCGATCTTCAGCTTCCACATATCTTCTTCTAACTTTAGGTTGGAAAAAACACAATGTCATATCACACGTAAAGCTAATTTTTCAATTTTCGAGTGAGAGCATTAATATTAATCAAACTAATAAATTAACAGATTAAAGGAAGAGGTAAAAGGTTTCGGACTGCCAATGATGCGAGGAACGATGCTTGCACGACGAATGTTTTTTTTGTATGGAGGTGGTGTGCTTACTGCGCAGGGTTAGAAATGCTAACGACGTCCCCGCACGTGACCTGGCCAAGTCTGCTTGCGCTATTATCCACATAGGAGCAAAACTTTATGTATGACAGTCTAATAAATGCACGACATCTGTCCTAGTTTGTTTTCATCTCTATTGGAATTGCTATGTTTGTAATAATATATTATTGAGTTGAGGCCAACGGGTCATGCGCTTTTCCTGACTGGCAGCTGATTGGTAGTAAGATTTGTAGGGCTGCAGCTGGCGTTCGCTGGACCGCGTCATTTTTTAAAATCTTTTTAATTTTTGAACTTTGTTATAATAATAAGTTTTGAATCTACGAGGATATGAGTTCAGTGGTTTTGTAACACTCGTGACTTGTTTTTACGTAAGGTAATATCCCGCTGCACCAAAGACCGAGTGGTTAGGCACCAATTCAATCTCCCACAAAATAAAAATATTATAGAAGTTTTAATTCTTTCTCAATTATAAATTATAATTAAATGAATTCATTTTATTCTTTTATAAGTGTGAGTGAAGTA